>PVJC01017675.1:0-32171 GCA_004026665.1 Murina feae
TGAGAAAATTACTTAATCTCTTGAACTTCATCTTCCTCATCTAAAATTGAGGCAGTATGCCCTGACTGGTTTGGCTCAGTGGATAGAGCATTGGCCTGCGGACTAAAAGGTCCCAGGTTCGATTCTGGTCAAGGGCATGTACCTTGGTTTCAGGCACATCCCCAGTAGGAGGTGTGCAGGAAGGAGCTGATCAATGATTCTCTCCCATCGATGTTTCTAACTCTCTATCCTTTCCCTTCATCTCTGTAAAAAAGTCAATAAAATATATATAAAAAATAAAAATGAGGCATTAATTATATTCTCTTACAGGGTTTTATAAAGATTAAAAATGATAATGCACATAAAATGTTTTGCATAGCTCCTGTTACATAGCTAATGCTCAATGAAAATTATTATTTATACAAAATCACACATAGAATTGCAAAGATTCTGAACATCAGAACCAGAATAAAATGATAGTCCTGAAATAGATGGCTGTCAATGATTATTAAGAACCTAACTAGTACACTTAGGTCATGTCCCTTCTTTTAAGTTAAACGACAACAAATAAACCCAAAACTAACAACAAGAACAGAAAAAAGCACCATGGTTTACTGAGCGAGCAGAATCACCTTTCAATCAATCCTGCCAATTCATCATAACTTATTAACGTAGCTTAAATTTAGAAGGTTTCTTCTTATAGCAATTAAAAGGGAAAATTTAATTCAGAAAATGAAGATTCAAATTCTACACAAAGATTGATAACTTTTAAATGTTGTTATTCAATTAAACATAACATTTATTTACTGAAGGTCTACATAATGCCTACAATTTACTCACCAGACATTATTAAATTATAATACTTTAAATTAAATCCAGGCAAAATACTACACCCAAACAGTATTCGTCAGCAAATGCATAGGTGTCTCTAATAAATGTGAACCATCATCCCACTCAGTTTTGTTTCTCTAGAATAGATAAGAAAAGTTAGAGGTTAACCACTTCAAGATTTAAGATTGGTCCAGAAAATAAACAACACATCTCTGTCTCTGGTCTCTGCTTGGCACAGAGCATGGTAACAAATGCTTGGCTGAAAATGGGGGAAAAGAGAAAGTGGCTCTAACCACACCCACAGAGCAAGCAGCTGCACTCCTCCTGCCCTGCCTAGAGCCAACTGCTCATGCTCAGATCCTGTGAGCCCCAGGAGTGATCTCTATGCAGGTAAAGGAAACGGAAACTCTCTCACTGTCACCCAGGCTTCTCCTTGTGACACAGCACCCCTCGCTCTAATTAAAGAAGGCCACAAGGCCACGCATTGTCATTTGTTAAATATATAAACATCGATAAACATATGTTAAAGGAAATTATAATACAGGTCAGTTAAGATATTAAACACACACACACACACACACACACACACACACACAAACACCTCTGAAATGTATTTTTCCTGGCTATCCTGTCAGCCAGTATTTCCGAGGAGAGAAAACAATGATCAAGCTGCAATCGTTTCCTCAGTTAACCTGGAAGTTAACATAACTATGCCCACGGCCCATTGAACTTAATGGCTTGCCTGTCCTGGAATTGTAGATAGGGCTTGCAATAATCACTTATGCTGGAGTGCTGTGGACCCGTTATTTGTCAATTGTTTAGAAAGAAGTCCACCCCCAAACTCTCAGTTCCCCCAATGAAAAGATAAAATGTTAGAGAAGACGGCTGTACTGAATTGCAGAACCCAAGGAGGAAACCCGATGAGGTCATCTGTGTGACGTCCGGAATGATAATGAAGGTAGGGACTTACCATCCTGGAGAGGGTGAGAGGTGCTTTTCAGCACTAAACAAAGCAAAGCCGAAGCTACTGGTGCCTGCGGCTTGCTTTGCAGATTCACACCAAAGTGTGTATTTTCCTGGGCAACATGCACCAAAGACCTACCTGGATTCCACGGGGATGCTATAAGCCAGTTTCTTTTTGTCTAAAATGCAATAGGAAAAGGCTATACTTCCAACAATAAAAAAGGAATTATACTTCGGTGAGGGAATAGTAAAGGTTTCCAGCACTTTCACAGGCCAAGCAAATGTCTTCCTCTGCCACGTAAATGCAGTGGAAAGAGATCTGAATCAAATGACAGGATTTATAGTCGGCAGAAAAAGCGGAACCACGTAAAGATCATTTTTGCATTAAAATTTGGTTTTCTCTCCTAGTTTATATTTTAAAAATATAAGTGTCTTTTGCTAATGAAGTAAATCAAGGCATATTATGTTCTACATTTTGTGAGAACTAGGCAATTTATAAATGCTATTCACATTTAATTAGTAGTCATTTCTTCTTCATAAGCATATTTACTCGGATCTCTTGTTCCTACGGCAACCCAGTGAGTACTACAGCTACAAGAACAGCCTAGACTAACCTCAAAAAGGATGGAGATTAATGAGCAACCTCAATATTAAGACTATAATGCAAAAGACTAAGCAATAAGATTGGTGAGAGGAGCATTACAAAGAAGCTTCAAATAAGAATTTCTTATTTCAAGCAGCCTATTTATAGCAGCACAGATTTTATTTGTTCAAGAGTGCCTATAGTACACAGCGAGTATGAGAGATGACTCATTTAGTGCTAAGTTCTGCTTAACTGGCTCTCCACTCAGGTACAATGTTACACATGCACATACATATATACATACATGTATTATAATCGTCTAACATACCTATCAAGAGACTATATAAACAATATTACAAGGAGTTGTGCTCATGGATGTGGTCCTTAAATACTGCACTTGTTTAAAAACAGGGAATCTTTAAAATTAACTTAGATATGAGATAATGTCATTAAAGAGTTAATAAAAAATGATTCTTAAATATCAGTATTTGTGCTACTTTAAGGGTAATTTACAATCTGCTCTTTATTCCAGTTCCATTACTCAACTCTCATCAAAGGGTCGAATGGAAAATAAATAACAAGAGCATTGTTAAGGGAACCAGACAAAAATAAGTGGTAATGAAGAAACAAATTTTGCATATTCCCCTAAGTTCTGTTTACCAGGAAGAGTTCTTAATTTAAAGAAGTAGGTGGGAGATTCAGGTATAAAGAACTTAGGCTAAAACCTATTGTTGTTCCCATGAGAAATAAATTAAAAATAATTACGAATTATTTACACTTAAAATAATAAGACATAAAAATAAACTTCTTATAGGTAAATTAATTTTGTTTTGCATGTTACAGATGGTTGGCAAATAATTACTGCACATTATATGTCCTAAAATCTCTTTACATCTCAGGACACTCTGTGGGAGACAAACCGAATATGGAGAAGGATAAATTAGAAATTATATAATCCTTGTTATCAAATCACGCTTAGGAAAAGTGACAGGCTCTCTTCAGAGTTGGGCAGTTCGTCCTTGCTACAACATGAGACAGTGGCATCGTTATCAAGCCTCCAAATTATCTTGCTTGGTGGCAAAAAGTAAAATGACGCCTTCTGACCTTTCCACATTGCTTCATTAACTCTAACTTGCCAGCAACAAGTACAAATGCGAAGCTTTCTGCAGCCCCCTCTGATATAACTGATTAAAAGAAGTAGCTGTTCGGCAGCTGCTCAGGAGACTGGGTATGGCTCACGTGCTAAATGAGGGTAATTCAGTGTGTGGCAAGAAACGTCTGCTGTGCGTTCGCTAAGGTTCAGTCCTGTTTGGCCAGAGCATTGCAAATGTGTTCCTTTCTAGATATAGAGGGAGAGTTGCAGATGTAAAACTTTGTATACCTTCTCCAGAATCCTTAGGAAATTATTTTATACGGCTCTATAAATAAAAAAGGAAGTGTTCTTTTATAAAGGTAAATCTGTGCAATTATTAATGATCAACCAATTCTGTTGCCTCAAATCCAGTTCTATAATACAAAGTCCCCTTTAAACACAATCGTTTCTACCTGTAATTTTCCTTTGTGAAAATGCGCCTTTACCGGCAACTATTGTCTATGCAGTGAATTAATTATACTCAAGAATTAAATCGTCAGGCATTTCTCTCCAAGATAATCTAGGAATTTGACTTCAGCATTTCTATAGGTACTTTTGTGCCTGTATGGAGAGTATTTTAATACCAAAGAACACAGCAACTTAAATGCCATTCCCTGGGCTTTATGAAAATCAATAGAGGGGAGAAAATAGGGCAAATATCAACAACAAAGAACCTCTACTTTGAGTCAAACAATAAATGCAAATAAAAGAACTAACCAGAGAAAAGGGAGGGGGGGGTGCATTGTGGTCTGAGTATTCCTTGCTGAAAATGCTCGCCAGCATATTTAAGCAAAAATATTCTATCTTAAAACAAAAAAATCATGATCGGCCATCAGTGAATCCTCTTCGCTCAGCTTCCCAGGTAGAATTAAAACGCAGTTCCAGAGGCACCGGGACATGAAAACTGAACCCTCTTGCCGCAGATAATCAGCACGGAAGAGCAGCTAACTTTCTAAATAACCACAATTAAATTTCACACACTCTCTTCTCCCTTCCTGGTTTTCAAACGTGGGGTTATTTATCAGAGAGAGAAAAATTGGAGGCTGCGTCCGCAGAAGGCAGCGAAGCACTCCTAACCTAATTAGCGTTAGTCACCTCTGAAAACAAGTCCCCTGAATCCTGCAGCTCAAAAGTCGCTCCCCGCCCCCACAGTGCTCCAGACACACCAGCACCTGGGCAGCATCCAGCAGACCGATGGATAATAACCTTCCACCCTGACCCTAGCAAATAGCACTAAAGAGGCATTTGCCACAACCTTGCAGGAAATCAGGCAAAAAAACAAAAAAAAAAACAAAACAAAAACAGGGGAGGGAGGGTAGGAGGAGGTGAGTGAGATGCAAGCGATTTGCTTTGTCCATATTTAAACTTAATGCCCACAGCACCACAAAATACTGCCCAGAAGCTGCCCTAGCCAGAAGCCTCAAACAGAAGGCTCAGGAAAGAATGGAGATTTGCAGATCTGATAATGAGCCAGTTAATGACATAAATGATACCTCAAGAACCTCACTAAACCATCCAGGTCCTGCGATTTAATCTGTAATAAATACTCCTGCATCATTGCGAGATGGCTGCTCATAATGGCAAATGAAATATGCTGGTATGATAGGTACAATAAATCTGGATTTTCCTATGGTTCCCTCAGGCTAGAACAATATGTAACCACAGTGCGCACTGTCAGGATGAGCAGATCTCAAAGCCATCATAAAATCTAAATGGGGACTAATTAGGAGGCCCTTCCCTTCCAGAGTTACTATTTCTATTGACATTTTCCATGCATGAGCCCCTCCATAACATCATAAGTCACCAAGATAAGAACTCCCTAGATTATAGGGAAAAAGCTTTAATGGAGAAGTTGAACTCAAAGGCGATGCATAAATTTTCCTTTTGATACTATGGGAAGTCTGTGTGCAGTACTTTCTTTACAAACTTTCAAGCCATCAGCAGGGTACTTTTAATCCCTCTGCAGCTTTGCCAAGGCCTGGCCGGCCAGGTCTCTCTGCACCAGGAGCCTGAGTGTCAGGTGCTGCTCAGGGAAGGGCACTAGAGGAGAGTGGGCTGCTGGTAAGACTGATGGCTGAGGCTCAGGTACACCTCCCAGGCTGGTTTCTGGTTCACGGGTCTCTTGGTTTGAAGGCTGGGAATTGTGCTAAAGGTCACGACAGATTAGGCGTTCCCAAGCCTTTCCAATCAGGAATGGCTGGAGCAGATTTCTTTAAACAGGCCCTTTCAATGCAGGGAACTGAATTAATTCTTGGGATGTCAGGAACCCACAGGTCTGTGGGAAGCAGAGGTGGAGACGCCACTGTGCTTGGCAGGAGCTGGGAGTGAGATAGTTGGAAAGGTGCCGCAGGAAAACCCAGGCATTCATTTCAGATGAGCCTTCTCTTTGTCTACCAAGACTATGACAAGTTACTTAACTTTTCTAAGAAACAAAATCCTTCATTAAAACAGAAATAAAAGTCCCGTAGGGATGTTGGAAAGGTTGAAATATATATGTGGATAATTTTAAAAATAGCTATGGATATGATTACTTACACATCTTATTATTTCATTTTAAAGAAATGAAATTAGGACAATACCATGAAAAGGGCATGTTCAACCCCATGTTCTCTTTTCTCAAACTTCGTTTTATGCCAGAGGAAAAACCAAATGTTGTTTGGGGTGAGTTGTCATACGATCTTGTAAAATACAAGTTCAGTATTAAAGCGGCATAGTCCCGTTCTCAGTGCAATTACTTGCAAGTGTTATCTGATTTTTATATTTGTTAAACTATTTTTAGTTCCCGAATGCAAAGCTGAGTACTGAGGGCAGAGCCGAGGCATTGCCACTGAACTGCTTCTCAGCGAGGCTGCCTCATGTGCAATTTCATAACATGCAGGAGTCTACCTGGCCTTGAACATTTTCTTAAAAAAAATTTATTTTTGTCTCTACACACTATCGAAGAACAAGCTTTACTGTTTTCCACACACACTAAGATAATTTGAAATTTCAATGGGCTTCTCCTCTACGCATGCACATAAAATTCTTGATTTTTTTCTTGATCCTCAACCCAGGGACCAAATCTAACTCACCCAACAATAAAGCAATGGCCACAAATACTTAGTCATTAATTTCACAAGCTGTTATTCCAAGACAAAGACCTCTGACACCTGAAAGCTGGACAAAGGAATCCACACTCTGAGTAAAAGGAGAATTGGAGAGGATGAGATAAGAGGCCCCCAGACCTCCTTTGACAGCACTAAAAAGCCTCCTGAGAGTCATTACTAGCAGGCCACACATAGATTGTGCAGTAACATCACTGTCCATCCCCTCTCGGATTTATCTACTGTAACAGACACCCTGACTCCCTGACCTATGGCCCTCTTAAAGCCCTCTGAATAAAGACAGGACCTGGATACCGGCAGTTAGCTTCACTGTAGGGTGGTGGTACCACGAAGGAAAACTGTCCGTAGCTGTCCATAGATGAACCAGCTGAAAATCTCCCTCAGAGGCTGGACAGGGTCTAGGAACTTCACAACTGCAATGCATTCTTCAGAAACATGCATGAGGAAGTCCCATGGAGTAAAACTTAAACCACCTCGCTGACCAAGGCTACCTATAATTCAGATTCTTCCTTCCATAAAAACAAAGCGTTTTCGCTCTCTCCTCATAGAACCTAGGGCTTACACATTCCCTGATGTTATGTGACTTGGAAACAGCAAAGCAATCTACTGGGAGTGCAGGTGCCATTGGAGCCACCAATAAGTTTCCTCAGAAGAAGAAATGGTGACAAAGCTGTCCTTACTGGCTCCACATAGAGCAGCCTCTTTTGTTCTGTGTTTAGTATTCTCGACCAAGACTCGATTTCCTTTTTTTCTATGCAGGATGGATTTGTTTTTCCATCACTTCTACTTTATTATTTCACTCCCTCCAGGCTCCAGTCACCATTACAATTAAACCATTTTTCTCTGACTAAAGGGAATTAAATTGGGCTCTAATTTTTTTCCATTATTTCCTGACAGTTTTGCAGATGATTTTAAGAAACAGGAATCTGTGTCTCCCTGTAGGAAAAGCCAGGTTCTTCTGGAACTCCCAGTGCTGGGAATAAGTCTGCTCTGGGAAGAGACAGAACAAGGCCCCAGGAGACCCAGTACAGATAGGAGATCCAGGCAGGCTGTCCATCAGCAGAGCAGGGCATGGCCCCAGAGACTGGATAGGGGTCAGGAGCCTGGCCTACCCCCAGGAAGAGGGCTTTCCATCAAAGGTCCCAAGGGTGTAGAGTAGCAGGGGGTACCGCCAAGGCACCTTGAACATTTTCTATCCAGAGTAAGTGTCTGTAACAACCAGGGCCACATAAACCCATGCATAAAAAGTGAATAACATGCAAATCTTCAACATGGCATGTAAAATCAGCTATATTTATTGCCTATTGATTTAGCCATGAGGAGAATAAATGCACTCCTGTTCTTGATCATCCTTTATGCAATAGATCAAATATTTCCTAATAAACATTTCGTGAATGGTTTTAGCTGCAAATTTTCCAGTCTGAGTTTAAGATTAAAGTGGTAATATCTAATCTAATAAAAGAGTAATATACAGATTGACCCTCACTCTGAGACATCTAAGCCACGCCCACCAGCCAAGCCACACCCACCAGCAAATCAGAGTGGCTGTATGCAAATTAACCCAGCCAAGATGGCGGTCCGCAGCCACAGAGCTGGAATTGGAATAAGCAGGAGGCTTATTTTAGGCTGGCTGGGCCTCTGCTCAAAGCAACGTTTCAATTATAGAAGATAAGCAAACCTCAGTTACCTGCTTCCTGCCTTGGGCTCAAGGAAGCGCTGGAAGCCTGGATTGTCAGGGCAACCTGACCTGGGCTCCAGTTAAAGCAACAAAGTTTCAACTTTAGAAGTTAAATAAATCCCAGCCAGCCTCGCTGAAAACAGCCATCAGCCCCTCACCCAGGCTGGCCAGGCACGCCAGCAGGTGGACATCCCCCAAGGGGTCCCAGACTGTGAGAGGGCACACAGGCCAGGCTGAGGGCCCTCTGGAGTGCACAGATTTTTGTGCACTGAGCCCCTAATATAAGAATAAAAATGATACACTTTTATGTGTACACCTATTTATTTTAAATTTATGTATGATGTTCTCTTTATATTCTTGCTTTCCAGTGGGCTGAGTTAGTATTTTATTATTTTAATTGCTTGTTATTGGCTACTAGACTTGTACAAAATTTGCTCAACTCATTTCATTTGTTTGTCATGGTTTCTAATATGCAATTTGTATTACCTAATATTGAAAATTATAAGGGTGTCCTTATTTTATATTTATACTAGAAGCTCAAAGTATGAAAATTTGTGCAAGCTTAGGCTTTCCTTCTCCTGGCTGCTGGCAGTGGCTTCCCTCCAGCACCCGGGACCTGGGCTGGCTTCCCTCTGGCCCCAGTTTCATCAGGAAGAATGTCCGGAATGATGTCCGGAAGACGTCCTGTCAAATTAGCATATTACCCTTTTATTATTATAGATAGAAAATTTTGTAATTATCTGTAAACATTATAAAGACATCAATAGAATAAAGATAAAGTATATTTCAAAGCCCATGTAGCATTCAAACTTTGCATTTTTTTGAAAGTTTAAACTGTAAATTGAATTTAAAATATTTAAGAAATACAAGTTAGGTTGTATTAGAGCCTAACTTATAATTTTGTTTGTTAAACTATTTAGCATTACTTTAGTAAAACACTCAATTTCTTGTTCTTCCCATGTCAACAATAATAAAATAATTATGATAAAAGCAAACTATGTGTTGATTTTTACACTGAAGCCACCACTAAAAAAAAAAAAAGTAATAACAAAAGAGGTAAAGATAAATCACATTATTGGACTTGTTATTCCACTACAGTCTTAGTTTAAATGATAAGTGGAAACACCATTTACCACTAAGAATTTTCAAACTTCAGATGTTTCTGGGCCCTGATCAGGCTGTTAGGGTTTAAATGTTCCTTTACAGGCTGAGATTTATAGAAAAAAGGGGAGGTTGAAGGTCTTGTGAACTGAGATGTCCTACGATAGCTCAGAGTTGCTCAGAATTGAAAATTAACTCTCAATTTCCCATACCCTTGTCTTCATGGAACTTCTGAAATACTGATCAGCTTAATTCTTATTGACTCAGAGTTGATGCTAAGGTTTAGGTGTTTAGAGTTACAATTTATTTACTCAATAAATATTTATTGTATGTCTATTCTGTGTCAGACACTCTTTTGGTGATACAGCATTGTACAAAACAGGCAAAAACCCTGTCTTCATGGAGCTTATGTTCAACTGCAAAAAGGATAATAAATAAATATATAGGTAAATTCATAATATGTTGGATGGTGATAAGTGCCATGAAGACAAATGAAGCAGTGTTGTTAGGGAGATAGGAAGTTGGGGGTTTGAGGAGAGGGCACTGACATCTATGTATATAAAAGCCTAAGTGACCGTTATGACTGAATGGCTGGAATGTCCAGTTGACCAGTCACTATGATGCACACTGACTACCAGGGGGCAGACGCTCAACACAGGAGCTATGCCGTGGTTGTCAGTGCGCTCCCACAACCAACCTCCAACAGCTGGCCAACCTTCCATGGTTCCTCCCCTTCCTTCCCCCTCAGCTGGTTCCTATTGGTCCCAATCTGGACTGGGCAAGAAGGCCCCAATTGGCTCCTATCACAGGCCAGGCCAAGGGACCCCACCTATGCATGAATTCATGCACCGAGCCTCTAGTTTATATGTATTTTAGGCAGCACTTCACTGAGAAAATGACATTGGAACAAAGACCTAAGAATAACAAGGGAACCAGGCCTGTGGTGGGAGTAGACCATTCCAAATAGAGGAAACAGCAAGTGCAACTATCCTGAGGTGGGACCATGAGGTGTCTTTAAAGAAAAACCAGAAGGTTGGTATGGCTGGAGAAAAGAGAGCAAAGAAGATAGCACTAGGAGATAAGATAAAAAAGGTGACAACTGGCCAGCTAGTGTGGGGCCTGGTGAGCCTCTGTCAGGACGCTGACTTGTGATTTGAGTGAGATGGGAAGCCTCTGAGCAGAAATGTGGTAGGACCTGATTTACGTTTTTAGGTTATCACTCTGACCTCTGTACTGAAATGAACCTGGGGTAGAGGGAAAGGGGAAGGTAGACAGGCAGGATAGAAGCAGGGAGGTATGTAAGAAATGACTGCAGTAATAATCCAGGGAAGAGAGGAGGTGGGCTGAGACCAGGGCGATACAGCTTTGTGAAGTCAGATTTTGAATATATTATAGATACAATATATAGATTTGCCAAAGGATTGGATGTGAGTGTGAGTAAAATGCAGGAATGAGAAAAGATTGATTAAGTGTCCTTTAAAAATTTTAACAAACACTGAACATGTGCTCATCATAATGTGGAAGACAACACAGTTATTTTGTTATAGTATGTTGTTTTTTACTGTAAAAAACATTCACTCGTTCAACAGACTCAACAGATGTTGCATGAATACCATCTACCAGGTACAGCGCTGGAGATATAATAGTGCACAAGGCAGGCAAAATCCCTTATCTCTTTGAGCTCGTATTTTCATGGAAAAGAAGGAAGAGGAGGAAGAGAAAATAAAAAAGTAAAAAAAAAATGAAGATTGTAGTATTTACAGTGATGTTGACATGCGTCAGAGAAACATTCGTCGCCATGAATAATCTGTAGGTTTATTTTGGGGTAATGATCTATAAAAAGGACTCTGCTTTAAAAGTTTTGCCCACACCTGAGTGGACATTTCATTGACTGAGAATGTGACCTTGAACATTAATAAAGTCAGGACTCTAGACCCATGGAAAAAGGAAAGGTTATTGAAGAGTCACAAACTAATGCATAATATCTGCTAGAAATATAAAGAAGATACCCCAAATCTAAGAAGAGGTAGAAAACAAAAACCATACTTGCACTGTACTCATATAAAAGGACCCCTTATGCTTTTGCTTTAGTCTTCATTTTAAGCTAAGAAAAAATAACTTACTGTTAATTATAAAAATAGCAACACTCGATGAAAGTTATTTTTTTTTATTAAAAGTGTGTTTCTGCCAAATTGAGTAAAACAGATGAATTTTATTTGGAGTTTTGGGCTGTTTGTTTAGTTTAGGTTCATTAGATAATTAGATAATTTATCTTGATGATCTTATTCTTATATTTTAAACTACCTTTCAGAGAACACTTTAATTTCTATATTCAGTCCTGAGAATCCACCAAACTTCTGGCTCATGTACCTAAGTGTTGATTAAACACATTCACTGGCACAACACAGGTAACTTTAAAGTCTATACATCATCAGATTGACACTTCTATATATTTCCAAACTAATTTAGTTAGTTTCTAATTTGAATTGTATCTCATTCAATAGTCATTAAACCATGCAACTAGTCATCAAACCAGACTCATGAGATCAGACTCATCTGCTCTCCTTTCTTCATCCTCATACACAAATAATAATAAACCTTTACTGATACCTTTCTGTCACATAGACTGAATTATGCCATGGTAATGAATGACATCAAAATCTCAGTGGCTTCACAAAACAAAAGTTTATTTCCATTCCCCCCCTCCCCAAATCTTTTGCATTAGACCTCCTTATGAAGGCTCAGTATTCCACTCATCTTTGCTTTTATGAGGTCTTAGTCTGTACATGTGCTTCCAAAAACACAGGTCCTGAACAATAGCTGGTCACAAAGAGTTTCTTCCATGTTTGGGCCTAGAACTTACATATGTCCTTCCTGTCCACAGTCTATTGGCCAGAACTAATCACACAGCACCACCCACAGCAAAGGATCCGAGAACTGCAGTTTTACATGAGTTCCAAATAAAAGATGAGCATGTTACTCTACCTTCTAAACATCTTATTATCTTGCACTTAGCTTACAATACCTCAGTATTGATCTACAGAATACAATATATTGTCCACAGTCCTCTGCATCATGCTCTTGCCCTATCACCCAGTGATGTGGCTTATGCAGATGAGGATTTGCTTGACATGCTCTTCCTCTTTCTGCATGTAATTAACATGCAGTGATGCTCAGGATAGAATGTGGGCCTCACATTCTCCAGAAGTCATCACTGATCCTCAGGTTGAGCCTCCCAACCCCCACCAAGTTCTTAGCACTGATCACATTACATTAAATTATTTTTTTATACAGCTGTCAAACTCCAAACCCTGAATGAAAGTTCCTCAAAGACAGATAAATGTGTTCTTAGCTTGTATTCCTAGCACTCTGTAGTGACTGACATTCAGTAGACTTTTATAAACATTTGTAGAATTCAATTATTATTTAGATTTTACTAACTTATTTGGAATTTGAATATCATGTTTGATATTTGGAGATGTCAAAAACAGTAACAGGCACAATAGAATTTCTGTGGTTTTAGTTAGAGCAAATGGGTTGGTTTTCCTACTAATTGAAGTACAATAGGTAAATATTAGCTAATTTGGTTCTTCTTTGCAGTAGTCTCTCTACTGAAATTTAGTTTTGGGATAGGTACAATGCCACATCTCAGTTCAGCCCCCTGTCCTTGACCTTCCCCTTGAAATATATTGGCTATGTACTGTATTTTTATAGTAGTGTGTTTTGGAAAAGAATTTTTGAGCTACAAACTAGTTGCTAGGCTCAAAAAGTACTTTACTGCCCTGACCAATGTGACTCAGTTGGTTGGAATGTTACCTCATAGACCATTAGGTGGTGAGTTTGGTTCTCAGTCAGGGCACATACTCAGGTTGTGGGTTCCATCCCTAGATGGGCCCATGCAGAAGGTTTCTCTCTCTCTCTCTCTCTCTCTCTCTCTCTCTCTCTCTCTCTCTCTCTCTCCCTCCCTCTCTCTCTCTCTCATATTGTGCGCACTCACTCTCTCAAAGCAATTAAAAATTTTGAAGTACTTTATAAAATACTGTATTATATGTTTAATCTAGATATGAAATCTAGAAACAATATGTGAAAAAGCAAGCGAACCTATTGTAAAATCTACCCAAGGATATTCAAAAGATACATGCTCATACAAACCAGGTTATAAACATTAAAAATCAACTAAATAAAGACTCCTGGGTCTTTTCAGTTAAAGTCATCATCTTTGTGTCTATAAATGGTTGGTGTATATTATTGAGCTATGTATTTGTGAAATCAATATTTATTTACTGGGCAATTGAATGTATATAGAGGTATTCAAATATATTAATTAATAATTTGTAAAACAAATGAGATGGATAAATTTATTTTGAAAGGGCCTCAGTTCCCTAATTGATATAATGAAGTGGTTTAAATAGATGATATATATGACTTAATATTTTCGGAGTCTATAAATAGGGGTACATAGGTATGAGGGTACAATATAATGGATTGGTCAAGTTGGAGATTTGGGATAATCAGTAAAAAATTTCATAGATTTAAAAAATATATTCATAAAGGATTAGAAGACTTAGATTAAAATAATAATAATAGCTAATTTTTATTGAAATGAACTAGTATGACTATATACTTGTCATGAGTCTGAACACTTTAACCGCATCATTTCATTGAAACTATGCCACAATATTGTCAAGTAAATATTTATAGTATGCCTATTTTAGAGATGAGAAAACTGAGTCTTAGAAAAGTTAAGTAATTTATCCAGGGTCACAAAGTTAGCAAGTGGAAGTACTTAATTTGAAAGCAGGCAGTCTTCCCCTAGTGTCCCTGTTATTAATCAACTTAATATTTTCTCCTATTGAGAGTTGTGCTTCTTTTCCTTCTGATTATAAAAAAAATGCTTATTGATTTTTCTCTCAAGCCATCTCATGATATTGATTTAAAATACTTAAAAACTTTTAATTTTGTGATAAAATGCCTATTTGATGTACTATAGTTGTTTATTTTATTTATTTATTTATTTATTTATTTATTTATTTATTTTTTTAAACTGGCCCCATCAAAAATGAGTAGAAATTAGCACTTACCCCTAAATTACTCTTGCTTTAGGGTCTTTTTTCTGGGTATTAAGTTTTGTTCCCCATTTGGGTCAAATTTCTATAATTTCGGTTGCAAGTTAATTTTTTTTCTTAAATGGCCTACAGTATCTTATCCTAATGATAGCTATCAGGCCCGCTGAATATGGCCGTCTGATGATTAACCTTTGGGATGCCTAGGGTCATCCTGATAGAAGGTTTAGTACTTTAATATGCAAATCTGATCATTTGGGATATCCAAGTGGATAATCATCACTTCTCAAAATTAATGAGTCACATGAAAAAAATTTTTTGAAAGTGCTACATCACTCCTCTCTGGGATTGATTGTCATTTATGGTTGGGATTATCTGTCATATATATTTCACACATACACTTTAGACTTCCAGCAAAGATAGCATAAGAACAGACTTTCAAAATCTACTACTTATAAGAATCAGCCAAAATGATGATTAAGAAAAAAAAAAAAAAAGAGCCTTGATGTATTAGCAAAGAATGGTTAGGTAATGCTTCTGTATCAAACAACCCCAAATTTTTAGTGGCTTAACACAACAGTTCTTTACTTCTCAATCATACTCTATGTCTAACACAGATTTTTCTCTATGACTGGTGGTGGGGGAACACTCTGTTCAATGATTGAGACTCACACATTGATAGTCACTGTCTCGGCCACAGGTGACTCATCTCAACACAGGCTTCCACAAAAGACATGTAAAGGAGAAGAACATGTTCAATGCTATACTGCAGCGGTTCTCAACCTGTGGGTCGCGACCCCTTCGGTGGTTGAACGACCCTTTCACAGCGGTCGCCTAAGACCACCCTGCATATCAGATATTTACATTACGATTCATAACAGTAGCAAAATTACAGTTATGAAGTTGCAACGAAAAAAATTTTATGGTTGGGGGTCACCACAACATGAGGAACCATATTAAAGGTTCAAGCATTAGAAAGGTTGAGAGCCACTGGCTCTTAGGTTTCTGCCTGTACATGATATCGATCACTTTCTTACTCAATTCCTTTGTCAAAGTAAGTCATTTAGAGAAACCTAAATTCAGAGGAAGCAGTTTAAAGAAAGTGCAATTCCACCATGGTACTGGAGGGAAGGGAGCTGGAAATATTTGGTGAACAGCTGTCATGACTACCAGAGTATAGAAGTTAGTTCTTAAGTATATGAATGAGCTACCAAACTTCTAAAAAAGTCTAACAGATATAGTTTTAAATGATTGTATAACACAGAATTTCTGTTGAGGACAAGTTAGAGAATTATTATAGAAACAAACTAATATGCTCTAATTTCAAGGGACTAGAATGGCAATTGTGGGAATGCCATGAAAGAGATGAGAATTGAACAATTTTAACTGGCAAATGAATATACTATATTTTGGGGAAAACATATTCTTTTTATTAACTACTTCTTGACAAGTCTCACCTTTCTATTTGGTGCAGTTATATATCTTTTATGTAGAACAATAATGTAAAATAGCTCAATAAAAAAAAAGACTTGAAAAGGTGAAAAATAGAATTAAATATACCTGCTACCTTCCATATACTTTTGTGTTAAATACAAGTTCTCATTGTTTACTTCATTAGTATACTTCTTGTTATTGATGTTAATCTTATGCTTCAAATGTGATTAGGCTCTGAAAAACTTTTGAAACTTTTCATGATACTGAAGAAAAACAGAAATGTATTAAAAAGGTTAAAAATAAGAAATAAATACCATTTAAATGGGCCAATGGGGCACCATTGAAGAAACATGCACTATTCCCCTCGATTCAAAATATAGTTTTTCTGTTTCTGTTTGTGATTCTAATAGAGATTTTTTAAAAAAGGGGAATCATAGTAATTAGTCTGTACAAAATATTGACCAGCTGTATTAGTGAGGATAAGCTAATAAAGCCAAATATCAGGAACTTTGCACAATAGTTATTTCTAGTTCCTGTTACACGTCAAAGAAAGACTAGCAAGGGCAAGGGGTGGGGTGTTCTGTGCAGAATCATCCAGGTATCACAGGCATGGAGGCTCCAACATCTAGGTCAAACATTACCAGTGACCATGGCCAGGAAAGAGAAGAAGACAAAGGAACTGTGGCAGAGCTGATCACTGTCTCCACCCACAGTTGACCCAGCTAATTATCCAGCATCAGTCCTGGGCTTGCTTAAGTGCAAGGCTGCAGGGAAATGCAGTGTGTCCTCGGGTCCTGGGAACAAGACTATGAAATGTGATTTAATTTACATGTTTTTTGGCCACACCATCCAATATTTGAAATGAATTATGTGTTCCATCTACCTGATTTCTCTTTGATGTGGACATTCTGGAAGAAAAGAAATATTTTCCAAAACTCGTGGCTTACTTTCCTTCTTTGTACCAATTAAGTTCAAGTCAATTTATTATCTATTTTGCTAAACCATGTGGAGATGTAATGATTGTATATTTCAGCCCAGAAATGGGATTTGGGGGTAAAAGCAGATTAATAGTTTGAGAAACATCACATTCTGGGATCCTCAAACAGATGGTCCTTGTGTAGGTCACTGCCCCAAAAAATCATCTTCTGGAATGTTCCTAGAGACGGACTGATTCACCTATAGCTAGTTCTAAGGGGGAGAATGTGAAAAATAAAAGTAAAAGATTAAAGTGTCTTCTATGTTTTTCCCCATCCCTATTTACACAATTGCTTTTTCATTTACTGACTGCTCAGACTGTCCCTTTACAGCCTTCAGTTACCTGCCACCCAGCCCAATGCCTGCTGGTAATCATATCATCTGATGTCCCATTTTCTTTCTTTCCCAAATAAAACCTAGTAACTTTTTAGCTATTGTCAAAGTTGATCACTATAAATACTAGCAAATATGATGTGTTGATTTTAGTTGGCATCAATAGCTCAATATTGAATTCCTTGAAGAAGAATGTTATTTAAAAACTGGAATCTTAGTGAAGTAATGCCTCCTATCCAAAGTGATAAGTTTCTACCGGTGGATTATCAGGAGTCATTTCATGGTAGATTCATAGAAGAACAATCAGTCAGGAAGCCTTTCCATGTTACCTCCCTAAAGTTTATTTATTTTTAAAGTTTTGGCTTATTATTTTGTCATAATATATTCAGTATTATCCATTTACTTATTTGGACATTTATTTTTGTATTAATCTGATTAATTATGTTTTATATACTGTCCACTGGCACTGTACTAGTAGCTGGGAATTATAATAATATACTAGGGGCCCGGTGCATGAAATTCGTGCTGGGGGGGGAGGGGCGGGGGAGCGGTCCCTCAGCCCGACCTGCACCCTCTCCAATATGGAATTCTTGGGGACACTCACAATCCAGGACCTCTGGTTCTTAACCACTAACCTGCCTGCCTGCCCTAACCACTCTGCCTGCCTGCCAGCCTGATCCCCCTAACTGCCCTCCCCTGCTGGCCTGGTCACCCCTATTAACTTTCTTTTTTAATCTTATCCCTTCACACACAATTGTGTTTGACTTCCTTATTGACTTCTTCCTCTCACACAATTTTTCTCCTTTATGTAACACTTTTCCTACTGACTCATCATTTATAAACTTTTCTTTCCTCCTTATTTCCTACTTCTGTTCCATCATCATTCTTCCCATTTTTCTACTACCCTCCTTCCTTTCCCACATTCCTTCTTTCCTTTATCTTTACTCCTGCCCACTCTCCCCTTTTCCTTCCTTCCCACCTTAATTTTTTTCTTCACTTCCTCCCTCTGACCTGCTTTGCTCCCACCCCCATTCCTTCCAAGGCTGCTCTCCACCCCTTGGCTGGGGCTTTGGAATGGACCCATCGCTTAGGCCTTTGCCTCCTAGGAATCCATCGAGGGGCACATGCACATGAAGGCTTAGGCCTCCGTGTGCGTGTGCCCCATGCAATCGGTCCCTTGCAAGGCCACAGCTGAGGGGTGGGGCCGGCTGGCTGCTCCCCGCTCCTTCGGCTGCCGCCTGAGAATCCATCTGCCCTCCTGGACCCCAGTTTGCGGTTTCTCCCAGGGCTGTGGCCTCCCCCATCTTGGTTGGGCTAATTTGCATACAGTCGCTCTGATTGGTTGGTGGGTGTGGCTTAGGTGTCCCAAAGAAACGGTCAATTTAAATATTACGCTTTTAGTAGATAAGATTGCTACAATTTTCAAGGCAGTTCTGTCTAGAAATAAGAGATTGAAATACAAAGATAATTTCATCAAGTGTTTTTTTTTAAATTGTTGTTGACATAATTTACGTACTGTAAATTATACCCATTTAAACTTGTAATAGCTTGATAATTTTTGGCAAACATATGTAGGTAACACTATTATAGTCATGAATTAGAAACTTTTCATTGCCTCAAAAAGTATCATAGTTACCCCCACCCAATGTTGATCCTATACCCCAGGCAAGCACTGATATGTTTTCTGTGTCCATAAATTAATTTTACCTGTTCTAGTAGCTCATATAAATAAATCATACAGTGGGTACTCTTTGATATCTTACTTCTTTTGCTCAGCATAATATTTTTGAGGTTCATCTATGTTGTTATGTGTCTCAATAGTTTATTCCATTTTATTGCAAAGTAGTATTTCACTGTGAGGTGTGAAAGAGTTTGTTTATTCACTTGCCTCTTGATGGACACTTGGATTTTTTCCAGTTTCAGACTATAATGAATAAAGCTTTTGTACATATTTGTTTATCAGGTTTTATGTAAATATATGTTTCAATATCTCTTAGACCTAGAACTGCTGCATTATGGTAAGTGCATATTTAACTTTAATTTTTTAAAAATTATGTTTTTTATTGATTTCATAGAGAGGAAGGGAAGGGGAGAGATAGAAACATAAATGATGAGAGAAAATCATTGCTTGGCTGTCTCCAACATGTCCCCTACTGGGGACTGAACCTGCAGCCCAAGCATGTGCCCTGTCCAGAACTGAACCATGACCTGGGTTGATGCTCAACCACTGAGCCACACGAGCCAGGCTGTATATTTAACTTTAAAAGAAGCTGCTGAAATGACTTCCAAAGTGATTGTACCACTTTACATTTTTAATTAGTAATATAGGAGAGTCCATATGATACAGTCAATCACTTTTTAAGGCACATTAGTTAATATGTAATAGTACCTAATTATGATTTTAATTTGTCTTTCTCTAACGACTAGTCACATTGCACATTGTCAGGATTTTGGTAGTCATTTGTATATCTTCTCTGAAAAATGACTTAGGATATTTTGCCATTTTAAAATATCATTTGTAAATAATAATATCCCTTAATATCCCTGGAGATTGTCTTTCAATAAGTTTATTTTATAGACTTTTTAAAGTAATTTGTTTATAGAGTCCTTTAAAAATATTCATAGATATCAGAAATTTCAGTTTTCTTCTGATTAATGCTGGCATAAGATATCCTTTTCTATGCTTTTACTTTTGACATATTTCAAGTAGTTATTTGGTAGACAAAATATAATTGAGTCTTGTTATTTTTTTCAAAAGAACAATCTCTTTCTTTTAATTGGAGTGTTTAGATCATTTATATTTAATATAGCTATTGATGTTCTTGAGTTCAAATCAATCCTCTTGCTATATATTTTTCTACTTTTGTTCCTTTGCCCTTTATTCTTTTAAAAAAATGAATGGAGTATTTTTTAGTATTTTAGTATTTTGTGTTATCTCAATTATTTTGGTTTGTTGTTTATACCTTTATATTTTTAGTAGATTCTATAGAGTTTTCAATATGCAGTTTTACATATCATAATATAGCACAGGAGTAGACAAACTTTTACAATAAAGCACCAAATCATAAATATTTTAAGTTGATGAGCCTCATAAGTTCCCTGTCATATATTCTTTTTAAATAATCCTTTAAAATATAAAAACAGTTCTTATATTGTGGGTCTTACAAAAACAGGATACAGTCCAGATTTCACCTGTCAGTCATAATTTACCAACTGTTACTCTAGCTTTGAATATTATACTATTTTGCATAGCACATAAGAAATTTATAATGATATAGTACTATAGTTCCATTCTATAATTGGTGCTATTTTTGTCATATATTTTCCTTCACCATGGAATCCCCACAATTTATTGTTATAAATTTCACTTTAAATTTAAAACCAAAACAGGATTTTTTAATGTGTATTTATATATTTATTATTTCAGGTACTCTATTTTTAAAATACATCTGGTAATACGAAATCGAACCTGGGACCCTTCAGTCTGCAGGTCGACGCTCTAGCCACTGAGCCAAACCAGCTAGGGCCATTGAGCATATTTTTGAGAGCTGCCTTAAAGTTTTGTTTTCTCATTCCATCATCTCTGTTATTGCTGACTCTGTTTTTATTCATTGCTTTTCCTCCTATTTATGTCTCAAATGTTGCTACTTTTTAAACTAGGAATATTTATATAACACATAGTAACATAGTAACATTTGATTGGATGTTTGATATTATGAAAGCTCCATTGTTGATTATTATGGATTTTTTTTTTAAGTGGAAGAGATTTGTTGGAATGCAGTTAAATAACTGGCAGATTAGTACAATTCATTTCAGGTCTCTTTTTTTGGTTAGACCAAGTCTGAAATAGCTTTTAATCTAAGGTTAGTTTAAGTTTGCTTCTAAAGTGTGATCCTTCGGAGATCTCTATTGAATACCTTAGGTATTCACCAAGATCTCTTCACGGCGACTGGTAAAACTTTGTATGTCTGTCAGCCCCGTATGACATGGGGCAATTGTTAAGCTTATAGCTTCCTAATAACTGATCTTTACCAGACCTGGTGCATATACAGACTGATATTCAACCTAGGATTTAGCCTAAGAATTTTGGGGTCCTTAGGTATGTTTCTGGAAGCTTTTCTTTGAGGAGCTCCCTCTTTTCCAGTACTATGCCCTCCAAATTCCAGCTGCATCTTCTGCTTGGGCTTCTATGTCTGTCTTCTCAAATCTGTAAACCCAAGTCTGTTCTACCTTGGCAGAAAGCCAAGTTGATCATAGACTTTTCCTCATTTGTTTCTCTGTCAGGGACCACATTCTCCTTCTTCCCACAATCCAATGGTTGAAAACAACTATTTCGTATATTTAGTGTAGTTTTCTAAATGTCTAGTTATGTTTTGTACAAAGCTAGTCCCATACCATTTACTATTTCATGGATGAAAGTGTAGCTCCTACCCCTGGATATCAAAAAAGCTTATTTATACAGAAATGTGTCTCATGAAAAGAAGTACAAAATTTTTTTTTGCTGAGAAATAAAAAGTTTTAAAAAACTGGACTGAAGGAAATCATCATACCATTATGATGAATCTGTGCTTGATGACTGCTCAGGCAAGGTGGAAGTATTTCTTAGGAGTGAGTTCTATGAGACTTTGTTTTAAAAGAAGTATATACAAATACAGTAGGGTGACAAGGTAGAGTAACTATTTCTATTTGGAGAAGGATTAGAGAAAGTTTTACAAAAGGAAGAAAGAAAGTTGAGCCAAGTTGAAGGATAAAAATGTGAACAGTTAAGGGAGGCTGTTTTCCAAGCAGAAGAACCATGTGGAAAAACATCTATAATAATAAAGGCATAATATGCTAATTAGACCGGACAAAGCCACTGGGAATGCGAGGGACGGATCCAGGCAGCCAGCCCGTGGCTGCAAAAGCCTACTCTTGCACAATTTCCATGCACCGGGCCTCTAGAGGAGATACAAAATGGAATGGCTTGAGCACATGAGTTTGGGGAGAATGAAGTGTAGGTTGGAGATATAGGCAAGGATTGCACCACACATGATAAGTTTAGACTATCTAGTAATTGAAAGGGAGGCTTTAATGCAAGAAGTTATGTGTTAAAATAGGTAGAACACAAAATTCTTTGCTGCCAGAGAGGGAAATACATTAGCCAGAATCTTGGCTGGAGACAGAGTAGTTTGTTTTTGTTTTTTTTTCTTATTCTCAAAATGCAGGTAGCAAACTCCCAACAGTGATGTTTTAAAGTCAATTTTGCCTTTATAAGACTGGAAGACATTAGTGTGCATCACATATTAAGAGAAATAATTTTTTGAAACTTTTATTTCATGAATATATTCCGTTTTAATTATGTATGTGTATAATGACAAAGAATGTAAATGCATTTCTTCATGGTGATAGGGAAACAAATTGAAAGCCACTACTGTAGTGAAGTATAACTGTCTAGGTAAAAGACTATTTGGATTTAGCCAAAATATTAACAAATGGAATACATATGCATGATAATGAAAATGTAGAACCTATACAACTTAGAGTTTAGTGAATTGTATGGCTTGAGAAGAATGCAGGATGGCATCTTTAATTGTTTAACTTATACAACTAGATGCTTGGTAATAACTTGAGCCAAGAAGATGTGTAAGTTTTGGAAGAAGCAATATCACTTCAGACAAAGAAAAACTAAAAAGACACAAAGGGTGGTTAAGAAAGGACCAAAATACGCCTACATTTTTACTCAACATAAAATGTCAATGCTGTAGCTAACCTCACTTGTTCTGTCCTTGGAGGTAAAAATTTACAAAAACAAAAGTATGACAGCAGAGTAATGTAAGAATAGATATATTGAGTAAACAACAACCCAAATGAAAGCAGACATTTTCTTCTCAATACATTCTTTATTTTTTTCCTTTGTCTTAAAGAAAATGTATTTAATGATGAAGTAAAGCCCGTTGGATGAGTTTGATAAAATATAGAAATACAGGCAGATAGAAGAACTGTACATTATACGTAATACATGAGAGCTTAAGTCCTTGATGACATTTATCTTCACTTGTGTGAGGAGATTTAATAAAGTAATTTATGAGGTCCCTTCTCACTCATGAAAAGAAATGTCATAAAAGACCTATTCCCTCATAGATTGCCCGTATATTGAATATTAATCTTTATATTCCTAACTCAGTATGGCATGCTAAACTTTCAGTGGTCCTGCTGTAGAGCAAAACAAATGTAAATGCCGTGAAAATCTTAAATTTGTGGGACAGAGGAATCTCAAGACTGGTAGGTACTTATGAGCCCCTCCATTTTAAACGTGTGTTTGGTTTCAGAAAAGAACTAGCCTTGGAAAACAAGCCAACTATCATTTTGGAAAGTTAAATTATGAAGTCAAGTGTGACGTCTGTTCAGATGATGAGAAGACATTTTACATGGACCAGGTTTACTTCCCAATTATATCCCTCTCAGAGAAAAAGTATTGAGTTGGTGATTCGATGCAAATGTACTGTTAGAAAAACAACTCAATTAATAGGAACTATTGTGTGTAATATAAATATAAAATTCAACTACTCAAAAGATATGTATTTTTAAAACTATATATAGTTTATGAATCAGATCCACAAAAACAGCAAATAAAAGTGAAAATCCAGTATGCTGATTGTAGCTCAATCTATTCATTTTAAAGTCGATGACAATGACAACACATTTAATTTAAGTATTAAAGTCTTTTTCATTTTAGTTAGAAATTTTAGTTGCTCCTAAACATTGACTATTTTCCCCCTTTGCCTTTTATGCTTATCTGCACTTGAGAAGGTGGCTGTCTTGTCCAATAAATTTTCAGGTACATCTTCAGATATTTGAGATATGAGCAAAATGATGTAATGCAAGGCAAATATGAAATGACTTCAGAAATTGACACAAATTCCTACAATTGACACAAAGTGACAGGTCTTTTCAAAGGAAAATTCTACTGACATTGGATTGTGTTATCTTCCTTAAAAGCAGAGTTGCCGTTCCAGCAGTGTAGGTAAAGGGAAGGGAATTTTAGGGAAATGGACAAAAGAACATGACATCCTTTGATAAATGGTCATTGTAGTAGGTCCATATAGATCATAACTTTTTTTTGTTGGTAAAAATTCTAATTCAGAAATTTTTTTTTTATTTTGAAAATTCTGAAACACTCTCATATATGAAAATAAGGATTCCAAAAGTTTGGTTCATTTCAACCTTGTCAATCAGGAATTCTTGTGAGAATACACTATGATCTTTGGGTGTTGTGGACTTTTGAAACTCTACAGTTCAGAAACATTTATTTTAGGTAAAAGTGACATAGCAGTTAGCTGAGGCAATATATGAGCTTTCAATTCCTGGATGTGCCTTGGCCCCTTTGTCTAAAGTATAAGGTCATGTCTGACTGGTGAGTACAATGTAGAGTCATATATGTAGCAGGTACTCAAAGTATTTTAAATTGTAAGATAGCTTTTTTTTGTTAAGAAAAATCTGAAAGGTGTAAAGGTATATAAAAGTAAAAATTAGAGACTCCATTCTTTGGCTTATAGTTTTTTACAGGATTTACTATTAACAGATCAGTTATTAAAAATGGACTGCCTTTGGCTTTTAAGAATTCATTTGAGACTCAGGGTGGAAAAGCTTATTATTTTCTTAGGTTTTTAAAAAATATGTTCTTTATTGATTTTAGAGAAAAAAGAAGGTAGAGGGGGAGAGAGAGGGAGAGAGACATCAATGTGAGAGAGAAACACCAATTGCTGCCTCCAGTTTGATGTGCATCCCGACCAGTGGCCTGAGCATGTGCCCTGACCAGAATTCAAAATAGTGACCCTTCAGTGCACTAGATGACATTCAAGGAACTGAGCCACATCAGCCAGGATTTTTGGTTTTGTTTTTACTATCTGCTTCAGCATAGAGTTAATTAGTGTACTAATATATCTAATTGTAGAAATAAATTATTTTCTCTTTTCATATGCATTGCTAAGATCTTGGGATAGAAAAATTTCATGAGTGGAAGTGGAAAAACACACAATTACTCCAAAAGGGAAGCGAATTTGGTTATTTTTGTTTACATATATATTATGAGGTTGATTCTACAGCATTAGAAGATAAATATATTTGTCAATTGTTTGCATAACCATATACTAAATTTATGCTTAACAAAATTAGGCTGTATGCAGATTTCTAAGAACCATTAACATTTGCTCTTAAATCATATCTTTCTGACTGGCAGACTAAAGATACTATGTTGCAGCTGTTGACAAAAATGATTAAAAACATTGTTTTCCTATTATTCCTATGATGGCCACTCTTTTATAGTTATAAAGATACTAGAGGCCTGGTGCACAAAAATTTGTGCACTCGGGGGGGGGGGGGCGCGGAGTCACTCAGGCCACCTGTGCCCTCTTGCAGTCTGGGAACCCTCAGGGGATGTCCACCTGCTGGCTTATGCCTACTCCCTGGGCGATCGGGCCTAAGCTGACAGTCAGACATTCCTCTGACAGCCCGGGAGCCCTTGGGGGATGTCCACTTGCCAGCGGGGAGCAGGCCTAAGCTGCAGTTGGACATCCTTAGCGCTGCTGAGGAAGCAGGAGAGGCTCCCACCACCACTGCTGTACTGGCAGCTGGCAGCCTGGCTTGTGGCTGAGCAGAACTCCCCCTGTGGGAGTGAACTGACCACCAGGGGCAGCTCCTGCATTGCGTGTCTGCCCCTTGGTGGTCAGTGTGTGTCATAGTGAACAGTCAGTCCCAGTGGTTCTGCTGTTAGGGTCAATTTACATATTACCCTTTTATTATATAGAATAGAGGCCTGGTGTATGAGTGGGGGCCGGCTGGTTTGCCCTGAAGGGTGTCCCAGATCAGGGTGGGGTTCCTGGCCAGCCTGGGTGAGGGGCTGAAGGCCATTTTCAGGCTGGCCACATCCCCTTCAAGGAGGGGGGTCCTGCTAGGGTGCCTGGTCAGCCAGGTTGAGTGGCTGAGGGCTATTTTCAGGCTGGCCACAGTCTATTCAGGAAGGAGAATCCTGCTGGGGTACGTGGCCAGCCTGAGTGAGTGGTTGATGGCCATTTTCAGGCTCGCCAAGCCCCCCAGTAGGGACCCTCACCCCATGAGGGTGTGGGCATCCTGGGTGAGGGGCTGATGGCTATTTGGAGGCTGGCCATGGCCCCCATTGACCCAAGCTCTCAGAGAGGCTGGCTGGAAGCAGGTATCTGAGGTTTATTTATCTTCTATAATACAAACTTTGTTGTCTTGAGTGGAGGCGATAGCTGGCCAGGGCAAGCAGGAAGCTTGGCTTCCTCCATTGCTGGGGCAACGAAGCCTCCTGCTTGCTCCAGTTCTGTGGCTGCTGGCAGCCATCTTGGTTGGGTTAGTTTGCATATAGTCGCTTTGATTGGCTGGTGGGCATGGCTTGGGATGTAGCATAGTGACACAATTAGCATATTACTCTTTTATTAGATTAGATAAGACCTTCCAAGAGTGCAATGTTCCTAGGTATCGGCATGTATCCTGATGTATAGAAGAAAGAGGTAAATGTGAGAAAATTGAAAATTGTGAACTCTAAAAAGTGTATAATGAAATGTATTTGACATGAGACTTTGAAAATAATTAATATGAAAAGAAAGTTACTTTACCCTCAAGATAAAGAGAAAAAATAAAACTTTACAATATAAAAGCAATTTGAAAATGTTTATTTTATGTATAATAAATTTTTGGTAAGGAGATGAAAACAATAACAATGACAGGATAAGATAAAAATGTTGCTGAATTCAATATAAGCAAAGATGAAAATTAATCTGGAAACATTATTAAAAAACCTAAAATGCATTAAGTAATAAAGAGCAAAATCTAAACTATAGAGGTAGAATGTTTATGTTGTGGATGAACAACAAAGATATAGGAAACATAAAAATGGAGATAGAAAACATAAAAAAAAATCAGTCATAAATAAAGAACACATTAATTAAAATGAGAAATATATTAAAGGGAATCAACAGTAGAATAGATGAAGCAGAGGATCAAATCAGAGATCTGAAAGATAAGAAACAGAAAATTACACAATTAAAACAGCAAAAGGAAAAAAATAACCGCAAAAAAATGAGGATAATATAAGAAGTCTCTGAAATAACTTCAAGCCTTTTTTGCATCATGGAGGTGCCAGAAAGAGAAGGGGTAAATCAATGAATTAGAAACCTATGTGAAAAAATAATGATGGAAAACTTCCCTAGGTATCTTAATTTTTTTTTTCTGCCACTGTGGAGAACAGTATGGAGTTTCCTCAAAAAACTAAAAATGGAACTCCCATTTGACCCAGTGATTCCACTTCTAGGAATATATCCTAAGAAACTAGAAACACCAATCAGAAAGGATATATGCACCCCTGTGTTCATAGCAGCACAATTTATCATAGCTAAGATTTGGAAACAGTGCACATCAGCAGATGAGTGGATTAAAAAACTGTGGTACATCTCCACGATGGAATACTATGCTACAGTAAAAAAGAAGGAATTCTTACCATTTGCAACAGCATGGATGGAACTTGAGAGCATTATGCTAAGTGAAATAAGTTAGTCAGATAAAGATAGCTATCATATGATCTCATTCATTTGTGGAATATAATGGACGCCATAAACTGATGAACAAAAACAGATCCAGAGACAGAGAAGCATTGATCAGACCACCAAACCTCAGAGGGAAGGTAGGGGAGGGTGGGGGTAAAGGGTAGAGATCAACCAAAGGACTTGTATGCATGCATATAAACCCAACCAGTGGACACAGACACCAGGGTGAGGGTATGAGTGTATATGTGTGGGAGGGTGGGGAAAAATTGTGGGATAAGTACATATATGTATACCTTAATCAAAAAAGAAAAAAAAAAAGAAAAGAAAACTTCCCTAACCTGTTGAAGGAAATAGACATACAAGTTCAGGAAGCATAGAAAATCCCAAACAAGGTAAACCAAAAAAGGCTCGCACCAAGAAACATCATAATTAAATTGCCAAAGGTTAAAGACAAAGAAAGAATCTTAAAAGCAATAAGAGAAAAGCAGTTAGTCATCTGAAATGGAGCTCCCATAATACTTTCAACTGATTTCTCACCAGAAACTGCAAGCCAGAAGGGATTGGCAAGACATATTTAAAATGATGAGAAGCAAAGACCTACAAACAAGATTACTCAGCTAAACTGTCATTTAGAATTGAAGGTCAGATAAAGAGCTTTCCAGACAAGAAGCTAAAGGAGTTCATCACCACCACACTAGTATAACAAGAAATGTTAAAGAATCTTCTTTAAGAAGAAGAAAAAAATTAATTCTAAAATGGCAATAAATATATATGTATATATCTATTAATAATTACTTTAAATGATGAAATCTTGCCATCTGCAACGATATAGATGGACCGAAAGAATATTATGCTGAGTGAAATAAGTCACACAGAGGAAGACGAATGCCATAAGATTTCATTATATTGCAGATTCTAAAAATCAAAATAAACAAACAAGCAGAAACAGCCTCATATAGAGAGAGAACATTTTGACAGTTGAAAGATGGGAAGGAGTTTAGGGATGAATGAAAAAGGTGAAGTGATCAAGAAGTACAAATTGATAATTACAAAAAGTCAGGGGGTGTAAAGTACAGCATAGGGAATACAGTTAATAATATTTTAATAACTATGATGGTGACAGATGGGTACTAGATTTATTTGGATGATAAATTAATAAGTTGTACAATGTGCAATCACTGGGTTGAATCCCCAAAGCTAATATAATATTGTATGTCAACTGTAAGTGAAAAATAAAAATAAATTAAAAAACTCCAAACCAAAAAGAATAACGAAAAAAGTATAAAAATAAAAAAGACAAGAATATGTCAAGTAAATAAAAAATAAAATACACATTTTAAAGTTAAATTCAGTACATGGGACAAGGAAGTTAATCTTATTTTGTCAAAAGGTATTCTATGAAAAAAAAAAGATATGATATGTGTATGCATGTAAAAACACAGCAATGAAGCAGATGTAGAAGGATTAAATTGGAATATATTAAAACAAGGTTTTTTTCTTTTTGTGCTTTGTAAAATCTATATTCTTCCTTAGCTGTTGACGCAGTTACATGTTTAAGAGAAAATTGTATTAGAGGTGAATGTGTTATGTCGAGTAAATTGTGTTAGGAAAGGTGTCAAGTTAGCAGAACTAAAAAGGTTTATTAAGGAAGAGCATATATGATAGAGGAAGATTCTGAAGAGACAAAACAGGGAGGAGAATTCAGCAAGATTGTAGTTTTTGTTTTGTTTTAAATCACATTTGAAGTTGAATCCTGGTGAATGTTAAGTCATGTAGAAATTTTACAGAATCTCTAAAAATTCTAAGTTCCCTCAATAGCTGGAAATTGTTTAGATCGGCAGGCTTGAAGAAGTTTTTTAAGTTACATGTCAAGAGACTTATAACTGTGAGCCTGAGATTGGCTTTAACAGAAGAGCCAGTGCTAGCAGGAAGAGCAAGCCAGACCAGGTGGACAATGAAAGCAGAGCATGGAAAAGTCCAGATGTACTGCCACTAGAGTGGAATAATATATACATTCCCAGGAGCTCAGATCTCCCTGGAAGAAGAGAAGGAAAACCATGGTTAGAGGAGAAGGAAATAATTTTCCTCAGACATATTCTGAAGAGTCTAAATTTGACCTGGAGTGCACATTCCACTAAATGGGCACGTTCTCAGCATTGGGGAAGTAGGCACTTGAGAGAGAAATTAGTTTTCATTAGGGAAGAAAAAAGTTAAATTTCTCATACACCTAAGTTGTAGATGTAAAAAAAAAATCACTATGCATAAAAACCAGACATTAAAAATCAAATGGGAAGATGGGACATAGCATGATAAATATGGATAGGGGATATTAGAATGATAATGATGATGATTAAATTTGCATTCTATAGAAATTTGTTTTTAAGTATTCATGGAACATGTACATATCTTCAATAAATGTAAGCAAAAACAGGACTGTCCACATTATCTGGACAGTACTTAACAATGATAGAATAAACAAATAATCCCTATGACAATTATAAAGTGCAAAATTTCAAAAACAGTTCCTGAGTCAAAGTGCCCACAGGTATGGCAGGTTTGCTTATCAAATTTTAAAACACATTACAAAGCTACAATAACTAACATAGGGTGATATTAACTAAAAAAGACAGATTATCTGGAAGAGAATACAGAATACCGAAACTCATTCAAGACTAGGTATGCAACATTTTGTATATGATCAGGGGGTATTTTGAATCAGTGAGGGGGAAAATAATAGTTCAATGAATATTCTTGCTCTAATTGTATGAATATTGGATAAAATTGCTACTTACCACTAAATTTTAAATACATAACATAGTAGGAGATATATAAATGACTATATTAATAATACTGGTATTAAAAGGTCATTTTAAAATTGTGATATAAAAGAAAAAAAGAATTGTTGAAAATGATACTTTTTCTGCTTATTATATCTATAATAATAAAAGCATAATATGCTAATTAGACCAGACAGCTGAACAACCTTCTGGACATCATTCCAGACATCCTTCCTGATGAAACTGTGGTGGTGGGAGCTAATGCAGAGGTGGTTAGGGGTAATCAGGCAGGCAGGCAGGCAAGTGGTTAGAGGTGATCAGGCAGGCAGGCAGAGTAGTTAGGGGCAATGAGGCAGGCAGGCAGGTGAGCGGTTAGGAGCCAGCCATCCCAGATTGTGAGAGGGATGTCCGACTGTGGTTTAGGTGTGAGATCAGGCCTAAACTGGCAGTTGGACATCCCCTAAGGGGTCCTGGATTGTGAGAGAGTGAGGCCATGCTGTGGGAACCCCCCTCCCCGTGCATGATTTTTGTGCACTGGGTCTCTAATCTAATTATATTTATTTTCTTATTGTAGAACACGGAATGGATAATGGAGAATTCTATCTTTTTCTGACACATAATAATCCTTTGAGTCTTAACAATAAGCATAATATTCTTTGCAGTATGAGATAGTCATAATTATTTTAAAGAAAAAATCCTTTACTTAGATTTCAAAATATTTACTTGTTTTAAAATCAGACATCCTTGTTGACTTTTATAAAAAGCTTTTTATAGTCTCTGAGATGATAATATGAGAAATTATATTAGCAGATCAATTTTATTGATGTCTGTTTCTTTGCATTTATAGAATAAAAACTTACTTTGTCATGGCTTATTATTTTTTTAATACACTTCTGAATTCAATTTGCTATTATTTTATTTGGAATGTTTACCTCTCTGTCACTAGAGAGTTTTATTTATAGTGTTAGTTGTGTCTGTGGGTGCGATCTTGGTCAGGTTTTACTATTCAGGTTGAGGTATTTTCATAAAATATGATTTTACACCTCTTCCTCCCTTCCAATCTCCCAGAAAAGACAGACTCCTGTGACATAAAAGAATTCTGAAAACAGCTTCTTCACACCTACCTTATCCATCAGGAAAATGAGAGGCACATGAATTAAGTAGCGCGACTTGTACACTGAACTGGCACAACTGGGCAAGTATAATCAAAGGTTAATTATTTTCCTTTCCCACTCTCCGTTCAAAATATGTGCAGTAAAGCAATTTTTTCTTCTGCTGCTAGATGAAAATTCTGGGGATTCCGTAACTTTGGCATCACTTTTAAGTAATGGTATGTTCTTGAACTCACAAAACAGATTTAATTTGATATAATAGCACCAGTTCCAAACTTGATGTGATAATTAAGTCTTTTCCATTCTCTCAGTTCAGGAGGATTTCAGATAGACTATTGACACCTGGCAAGTGGGTCTGGTCAGTATCTCCTGTCATTTTCTGCTTCTCCTCCCTCAGCTTGAAAAGTGGTTTCCAGCTCTTCCGAAGACAGTGTGCAGAGAGAGAGAAAGTGAAAGAGCGTACAAAAAGCTTACTAGTATTATGTAAGATTGCTTCACATTCTCGAAGTCTTGGTACTATTTCAGGATGACTTTCTTGTCCAGGGACTTCTGTGGATTCCTT
>PVJC01017676.1:0-32203 GCA_004026665.1 Murina feae
CCTAGTAAGTAATATATCTGACTTCCAATTATTTAAAGAACATTTTATTTTTATCATTTTGTGCACTGGTGGTCATGAAAATTTTAATTGGTAGGAAGTTTATTCTCAGAATGAAAATAGTGTATTATAGATATTATGTGGATAGCTGAACTTAAGAGATGTTATGTTACAACAACGTTGTACTTAAGAGATGTTAAGTACAAAAACGTTGAAACTTTTCTCTTTTTTTCATTATAAAATATTTCAAACATGCAGCAAAGTACAGTGAACAGTGTATAAAAACCATATTTTCCCCACTTAAATTTAATAAATATTAACATTACACTATGTTTGATTCACATTTTTTTATTAATTGATAGATGATTGCTTGGAAATATTCTTATTAAACTTTTTCACAATGTATACCTTTTATTATTAGAAATGTGTTTAGTTCAATTTATTATATGGTATTTGATGATGTGGGAATTTTCAAAATATGGAAATACTATTTTGTAGAATATGGAAAAGAACTAGAGAATATGAAAAGGATTTTTCAGGGATTCAAACAAGATTTTTGTTTGTTTTTAAAGCAGAGCACATTGATAAATATGTACTCATGTGATATCTACTTAAATACCATTTGCAACAAGCTAGTGTATGACTACAAGTATGTATCTCAAGATGAGTCAACATAAATACATGAGTATAGTTAGAAACATGCCCTATAATAAAAATAAAAATTCTTAATATCAAGATATTAAGACAAGAATATAAGAAATTTTATTAATGTTAACTATTCTATTTCAAAAAGATTAGATGTGTTAACCAGATTTAAAATATTTTGAAATCATATTTTAGGAATGGTAGCCAGATCACCTTCTTAAAATCAGCTTTATGTAAGGAAACTGTAAAAGTGGAAACTAATATTATCATTGCTCCAATGTGTCCTAAAAGTGTTATTTTCAATACATATAACTAGTTAATGGTTATGTTAAAGCTTAAAAGACTAAGATATTCTATGTATTTTTATTTTAAAAAATTTATTTGATCATTTATGTGCGGATTAAGTATATAGATAGTGTATTCATCTCTTCTTTCATAACCTAAAGCGTTGTCATATTTGCATACGTAGAAGAATAGTTTTTACAGATTAGAATCAAAGACTAAAACAAGAATTGTAAAACCATTATGGTTTAACATTTTTTTGTCAATGAATAATATAGACCAAAGAGACTACACTTACATTTTAGCATTTAAAAATGGGATATGTAGCTAATGTCTAAAATAATACAATAAGGATATCGAATGTATTCTCATATAACTCCAGTTAAAATATTAAACTAATATGATGAAACTTAAAATGAGAAAATAAAATGTTTGCACCTAAATTTTTATAAATTTCAGCATGAACAGTGTCTGCATATTTGTTTAGTAAGGAAAGTAAGGCTTAAAGATTTGGGTTGATTTCAAGCCCAATATCATATGGTTTTTCTAATAGCAAATACTGTCTTGGGCTTTATTAGCAGTAGTATTTATGGTATACAGAGTAGAAAGATTAATTCAATAAAATCTCCACTGGCCAGATGACACCTGAATGGTTGTAGTCCATTCTGAATGTCAGATTTCAAGATGGGTATTGAAAAGCTAATACACTCACTCATTCAGGAGATCAGTGTGCTTAGAAACAATGTGGGAGGAAAGAAATAATTAAGGGAAGAAAAATAAGTGATGTCATCAAAAGTGTTTGGATATAGAAGGGAAGTAAGATCTTTTTCTATACATCATCCTATAAGATACTATTTTGGGCAAATGGATAGAACATAGTGTATACAGTCAGGTTCATATTTTTGTTGCAGATGGGGAAGACATTTCTGGTGATTCAGACTGATTTTGAAATAAAAAGAAAATGGTTTTCCTGAATATGAAGTTATTTAAACAGTGATTATGTAGGAAAGTCAGAGTAGGAGAGCCTGCTACATAAGAGTGTGTTTCCTGATGGTTGCTGAACAGAGATGAGCAGCCTAAGATACTAAAATCTCAACCTTCTAACTGAGTGTGCCACAGAGAAGAGTCGTGTAGTTGTGCTGTTTACTTGATGGAAATTTTCAGATATAGGTAAACCATAAATTTTAAGCTCAGATCTAGACTGTATTCTACACAGAGTAGAAAGATCACTCTTGAAGCAGTTGTTCTCAGGGATTGGCAATACCCATTCTACATTGCCCGAGGAGTTTATCACAGATTCTAATTGCCAAGAGTTTAAAATGGGGCTAGGAAATCTTCCTTTTAAGACATTTCCTAGATAATGTAAACAGTGTCCCTATTACTACATCAATGACTAAAAGGAAATGGTGATTAGATTTCAGTGCCTAAAATAATATCACTTTTGCCTGAAATTCTAGAGTTAGAACTGATTTTTTTTTTTTGCTGTAAATACTTTATTATGCCATTGTTTGCAATTTATTTAAATGTATGTGCTTGGCCTCCTCTATCATAATTTAAAATCCTTAGAAGGAGGGACAAATCACAGACTTTAGTATCACACAGACCATGGCTCAACCCATGTTTATCTGTTTTTAGCTGAGTGAAGTTGGACAAGGTGTTTAAGATCATTAATCTTCAGGTTCCTTCCCTTTAAAGTAACTTCATAAATTATGATTATAATAATTAAATTATTTTTGATGTTGGAATGTTTTATTTTATTTTATTAAATTTATTGGGCTGACGTTGCTTAATACATTTTTATTACTTCTTGCTCATCTATATATATAAAAGGCTAATATGGAAAGTGTTCCCATGGGAGTTTGGGGAGACTAGGAGTTCTATTGCTCACTATGACATGCACTGACCACCAGGGGATGGTGAAGAATGGAGGAAGGCCCCAGCTGGCAGACAGCAGCCAGGGAAGGGAGGCCCGGCTGGCAGCCAGAAGGCCCCAATCAGCCCTGATCACTAACCAGGCCTGGGGACCCTACCTGTGCACGAATTTCATGCACTGGGCCTCTAGTTCATTTATAAATTATAGAAGCTTTTATTTCATTATTGATATTGGTCACTTATTAGTAAGAATGAAACATAATGAGAATAATATTTTATGAAGATGGGGAAAAGTCTTGAGAGTTTGATGCTGGATTCTCTCTTCCCCACTTCTGACACCAGGGCAATATTTTATTCTACTCCAAGGAGAGCCATTCCGCATGGAGGATGCCCCCTAGATAGTGCAGTGTACAACATGCACAGCTGCATACATTGCCCTGTTAGCCCTTTTTAAAAATTTTTAATTAAGTGTACAATTTTATAATACATCATCTGTATATTGCATTGCATGTTTAATTCCCAAAGTCACATCTCTGTCACCATTTGACCCCTTTATTTATCCTTTACTACCATCCTTCAACCTCCATTTACCTCTTGTAACCACCATACTGTTGTCTGTGTCTATGAGGTTTTGTCTGTTTCTCTTGTTCATTCATTTATTGCTTTCAATATTATATCTCACATATGAGTGAAATCATATGGCTCTTGACTTTTTCCATCTGACTTATTTCACTTAGCATGCTATATAGCACTTTAAATCTACACTCATTACAATATACTTATTCTAAAACCTAAATTTGAATGTGTCACAGATTAACTCTCAGGGAAACGACACAAAGTCTTTATTTTCTGACTCCTAGCTTTCTACTAACATCATCCCTCTCTCTCCAAAATACATTAACTTTTCTATACCTTGGAGGACCTCATGTTATTTTACTCTTCTGTTTTTACAAGTGTGTTTTCTCTGCCTGTAACAAATATCTTTTTCTCTAATTATCTTCTTAAATTCTTCTTCAATACAGTTAAAACATTGAGTATCAACTGTATTTAAGCATAAACTATGTTCTTGTAACACATTTTTTAATCTATCATGCATTTTTCATAAAACTTAGAATAGCATGCAAAATTTCTCTCAAGACTAAAGCTTGTTATATTCATGAACCATAGTAACTATCACTCAGAAGTTTTTCAAGAAACAATGAATCAGTGAATGAGTAATGGGGGGCAAACAGTGTGAATTCTGAGCACAGAGAACTTTGATTGAACCTGCTTCACAGTTTGGTTATGGTGTGGTCTTGCTTTAATTTGAGGATTCCAGTAGCCATTCCGGAAAGCACACTTTAAAGAAATGAAAACTGTTGTAACAAAGTCTGAACTTTAAAAAATATCTTATTACTGATTATAAATGGTAACAATATTTAGCAAATTTTAGAGCTACTACTGGTAAAAGGCCTGAATAACCTTTTTGTTCTAAAATCATTGTCAACAGGGGTTATATTAATAAAGGAAAGTTGATAAACAGTTAAAAGCAAGAAATCCAGAAAGTAACAGAAATCAAGTTTATGATAAACTTGTTCAGCCCTAGCCTGTTTGGATCAGTGGATAGAGCATTGGCCTACAGACTAAAGGTCCCAAGTTTGATTTAAGCCAAGGGCACATGCCCAGGTTTACAGGTTCGATCCCCCTACCCTAGGGGTTGTGTAGGAGGCAGCCAATCAATGATTCTCTCTCATAATTGATATTCCTATCTATCTCTCTCCCTTCCTCTCTGAAATCAATGAAAAAAATATATATTTAAAATAAAAAAGAAGAAAAGAACATGGTTCCTCAAATGTTAAAAAATAAAAATGAAAATTACTTTGAAAAAAAACTTGCTCAGGTTATTTCTCAAATGTTTTTAGGTAAATTTTCATGTTACTTTTTTTAAAAATATATATTTTATTGGTTTTTTACAGAAAGGAAAGGAAAGGGATAGAAAGCTAGAAACATCGATCAACTGCCTCCTGCATACCCCCCACTGGGGTTGTGCCCACAACCAAGATACATGCCCTTGACTGGAATCGAACCTGGGACCCTTGAGTCCGCAGGCCAACGCTCTATCCACTGAGCCCAACTAGTCAGGGCTCATGTTACTTTTTACAAAAGTATGACCTGGGACAGAAACACACACACACACCCTTTGCAGACAAAATTTTAGGATTACTTCTAAGGTCTTACAAAATTATCTTAAAATGTTATGTAAAATATTTTATTTCTGTAGAAATCTTCACTAAACTTTTAAATAGAAACCCAATCTTTTCACCCAAAAGTAAAAGATTGAAGTACATGAACCTTTATAACCTTTATCTAGTCCTGAATCTACATTTCTTTAAAGACTGACAGTGTTCTTCCTTCTGCATTTTTCTCCTACTTTCCTTCTGTGTTAATTGCATACTTAAGGTTTTTAATGTTAAAATTTATGAGAGAACAGAAAAATATATAACATCCTGATACCATAGCAGGGAGTAATAAATATCTGTTGAAAGAATAACAACTCTAGCAGACAAGTCATTTACTTTTAAGATATGCAAGTAATTTTAGTATTTGGGAAAAGGCTTTTCACCACCATGGCCACTGAACTCCAATCCTGCAGTTAAAGCATGTATTTCATGCTTTAGTTGGAAGTTAACTTTGTAAAATGCATGAAGTGAAAACTCAGCCATGAGAAAAGACGGAATACTGCCATTGTGACAACATGGACAGACCTTGAGAATATTATGCTAAGTGAAATAAGGCAGTCAGACGAAGCTAAGAACCATATGCCTTCACTCATATGTGGTATATGACAATGAAACTTGTGGACACAAACAGCAGTGCGATGGTTGACAGAGGGAAGAGATGGGGAGGTGGAGTAGAGGGGACCTAATCCATGGTGACTGAAGAAGGTTTGACTTTGGGTGGTGGGCACACAGTGCAATATACAGATCTTGTAGCATAGAAATTTACACCTGAAACATAAGTTCCTATTAACCAATGTCACCCCAAGAAATGAAATATTAAAACAACTCAGAAATGTTAATATGTAGTATCTTCCCTCCCCCCCCCCATATTGTATTGATTGGTACTAATCCATGCTTACCAATCAAGATGGTAATCCTACATTTATAATCATATAAATCTTTTCAAAATTTGGTTAGTTCATCTTGAACTATATGCTTAACTGGAGACTTTTGTGCCTTTCCTGTTTTTGTTGACTTTGATGGCAATCTTTCCATATTTAATAAGTAATTTCTCCTTGTTTCTTGTAACAAAAGATAAAAGATTTGAAATAAAATATTAAAAACATATTACGTTAAACCACAGAAGAAAAAAATAACAGTCATTGATATGTATTTTTTGCCAGATATTGTGTCATGTACTTTTCACATAATTTATTCTAATCTATAGAACAATTCTGGAAGGTCAATAATTATTTTTTTCAGCTAAAGTTTTTGAGTACCTTCTGTGTGTGGTATACAGTGCTAGTGGAAAGGCTGTCCTATGGAAAACAAGACAAATTCTGCCCCTGAAATCTTATATTCTAGAATTCTGGATAACATTTCACATTTATAACTGAAGAGATAGACTTGAACAGTTTATATGACTTGCCAAACTGATTTTTTGCCAAAGGTCACGGAGCTAGAAAGAGATAAGATTGTGTTCAAACCCGTATGTGTCAGATGCTTAGTCCTGCTTTTGAGTCTACTATGACATATTAGCTTTTGCCAAATACGTTTATATCTATTTATCATGAGGCCATCAAAATACTTTATCAGATAAGGTAACAATTCAGTTTTTATGCTAATTGCCATCATTTAAAATAGATTAGCTTATTTTTATTTAATGAATTGTGCAGCCTTCATTTTAATTAGTAACATAAGCCCTAGTGATGAAGGTTATAAATTCAGTCTCAGAAATCTAAATAACTGCAAGGTCAGTCTTTGAGTCGTGGGTTTTTCAAATAGTCTTGTAAATGTGCAGGAAATAAACATTTCAGAATTACTTTTCTGACAAAAAAAAAATGGTGGTTTCAGCCAACAGAAATATATGACTTTTTTTCTGCTGCCAAGCCTGCCTTGCATAAATTAGATTTATTACGAACAGTGCATGAAGACGTTCTGTTTCAAACCTGAGTAGTTCTCTAACCTTTTCCACGTATGCAACAGGACTGTGAAGGGGGTTCGTTTATTTATGACAGGGTAGAAGTTACCTCTGAATATGAACTTTGGAAGACCTCTGAAAGTGCTACAACTGCCGATTTAACCAGCAGCAGCTCATGGAGGTAAAACATACTCCTCCTCGTCTCCTTAAAGCTGCACATCTGTCAGAGCAAAAGGTTATAATTAAGTTTCCTTGGAATTTCATGGAGCTACAAATTGTAGAGTATAGTTCAGCAGGATTCCACACTCACTGACATGAAAGACAGGTTGTGGTGGTGAAGGGAGGGATCTTTGAAGTTATAAAGAGCCCAGCTCCACCATTAAACATATATGTCATTTTAATGAGATATTTAATTTTTGGAAGGCATAGTTTCCTCATCTGGAAAATGAGATAAAATTTACTTTCTAGGCTTGCTCTGCGGATACAATAAATTGTAAAGCATTAGATCAAAAAGGGCATCTGGAAAAGAGTAAATACTCTCACTGAAATGATAACTTGAAGCCATTCTCATCCTCATCCCCATCATCATCATCAGCCTCCACCACCATCTCCTCTATCTGCTCTGTTCAAGCACTATGTATGGTGTGAAGGACTTAGCCCTTCTCTCCCATCTGATCCTGCAGAACACGTACTGTTCATCTTCTCTTGGCCACTGAGAACCAACTGACAAGGCCCCCTTGTCAATATGTCCCTAATTATCATTTGGTAGCATTTTCTTTTCTCGTCTTTCTTTTCCAAAGCCAATGTGAGATCTCACAATCATATCCGGGCAAAGAGGGATTATGCTTATCATTACACAGAATTGTTTAATGTAGGAGAAATGACATTATAACTGAGCTCCCAAATGGAGATACATTTGTCCAAGTTTCTGTAACTGTCATTTAATGTATTATTTACTGAGGTATATATGATTGCATAAGTAAGATCAATTGTTTGTCTGCTTTTGAATGCCTACTTATTAAGTAATTTATGCGGATGAGTATAATGTCATCCATAAAGTATTTCTCAGATATTTTCCATAGGAATACTAATTTTTACAACCTATGTTTTATAAAACAAATTAATATCCTCACTAGAATTGGATTTTAACTTTAAATTGACATTCTTTTTACCTGGCACCAAGCAAAATGTGAACTTACATTAAGTTTCAGAAAAAAAATAAAACTAGACCACCAACTTACACCATACACAAGAATAAACTAAAATGGATAAAAGATTTAAATGTAAGTCATGAAACCAAAAAAATCCTAGAAGAAAACATAGGCAACAAATCTCAGACATCTCTCGTAGCAATATGTTTGCCAGTATATCTCCTGGGGCAAAGGAAACTAAGAAGAAAATAAACAAATGGGACTACATCAAAATAAAAAGCTTCTGCACTGCAAGAGAAACTCTCAACAAAATGAAAAGGGAGACCACTGTATGGGAGAACATATTTGCCAATGATACGTATGATAAGGTGTTAACATTCAAAACACAGAAGTAACTCATACAACTTAACAAAAGAAAGATAAAACATCCAATTTTAAAAAATGGGCAAAGAACCCAAATAGGCACTTCTCCAAAGTGAACATACAGATGGCCCAGAGACGTAGGAAAAAATGCTCAAAGTCACTAATCACCAGAAAAATACAAACTAGAATGACAATGAGGTATCACCTCACACCTGTCAGATTAACTAGGCAACTTCAGAAATCTCCTTGTGCTGTCTACTAATAATAAGGTGGCCTGATAGATGGGGAGTGTTAGGGAATCCTTAATACATAGATAATTTAATAATATCTATAATTTAATTAATATATATTTAATATATATTAATATATTTAATAACATATACTATATAACTAAATATATAATTTAACAATAATATATAATTTAATATATAACACATTAATCTCTCATCTTCTGTAAAGGATCTACAGACTTCCACATTGTGACAACAGTTCTTCTTTTACTTCATTCCGAATAATAAAATGTCACAAGATCCCGTTAAATTGATCTGTTCATACAACTTTTACTGAGAGGCTGTTTCTTTCACCTCCTATCTTATTTAAGCCCAGAGTACTTGATTTGACCTAACCAATAAACTCAAACTATAAATTATAAGCTGACAATTCCACTGTTATCTATACCATTGATGATTGAAGAGGTTTTTTAATAGACAATGAAACTCACATGAATAAAAATGTAGAAATTAGCTAAAATTTGTATATATTCACAAATTAAAGTGTTTATCCTGAAAAAAACGATTGCCACATCTTAATTTGAACTTTTTATTGCACTACACTTATCCATACAATTAATGTTACTGGGAAAATTGCTTAAATTTCCATCTTTAAAAGTTTTCTAAATGTAGTTTTGGAGTAAAATAGTACCTTATTCTGAAGCTAGGAATTTGAGGACAACATTTTTTTCAGGTATTATTGAATTGTGAGTACTCTTTCATATGTTATCATTTTAGCGTCTACTGAATGTTTGATTAAGAGGAAATAGACATAAAATTGACTAAAATAAAGACATGAACATCCTCAAATAAAGACAGCACTATATACAAGCTAATTAAAAACAGGGAAGAAGAGTCTGGCATACACATGAAGATATCTGGAAAACAGGAAATAAGGATTGCCTTGATATTACATAATGTGAAAGGACTGAATCCTCTACCAGCAATAAACAGAACCGAGGAACTGACTCTCAGCATTAGCAGTCATTTGTAGTGAAAATGAGATTAGACAATCTTCATTTTCAGGATGCTCAATTTGTGGAAATTCATAGAAACATAATTTGTCAAGTAGAAGACAATTTCCTTGTCAGTTACCTGAAGACATTGATAATGAAAATATTATATATCCTTCTTTAGTTATGTGTGATTATAGGACAGGTGGATTTTTCAAATGGAGCATGTCTCCTTGTTAGAGGGTTCAGCAACCCAGCAAGAATAACATGGAATGATACAAAGGAGTAAAAGAAAAGAGTAAGTTGATAAAAATTGAATGACTGTATACTTTCCAAATTCTAGTTTTGGATTTCAGAATCGCTCACACCAAAATTGACAATTAGTTTTTTTTACTAATTGACAATTAGTAATTTTTGTTAGGTTTATCTTTTACATTAATACTGTAGCACACATCTACACAGTATTCCTGTAAGTGTCCACTCAGAAAACAATACTTGAATGTCTACTTTGTGTTAAGTGCTATTAAATATAAGATTAGTAAGTATAATTCTTGCATACCTGAAAAAACACACTACATATTATTTATTAAGCCATTCATTCAACATTGTGTGCCTTTTTCCAAACAGACACTGTGCTAAGCACTAGAAATTGGATCACAAAACCAGAACTACCCTGTTCTTAGTCCACTAGATGAAACATATACAGTGAAGTGTGGTTGGCACTGTTGGCAGCATGCTCTGCGAATGATAGGAGTCTCTCGGAAAGGTTTATAAATATACTGGATAGTCAAGAAATGCCTCTTGTAAGTTGATTAGGAGTTAATCAAGGGGTATGGAGGGCTTTCTAGGTAAAGGTACTGTGTTTAAAAACCTAGCAGAATCTTAATTCAGGGAAAGAAAAATGTACTCATGTCCTTCTCAAGGGAAACAACCAAAAAGTCCCATCTAGTCAATGTCTGCATGATGCATAGTGTTTTTTCTCATCAGGGTTTGCGTTAATGTTCTAGGGCTGCCATTACAAAGTGCCACTAATGGGTGGCTTAAACATAGTAAGTATATTGTTTCACAGATCTGGAAGGAAGACGTCCAAGATCAAGGTGTCTACAGGGTTGGTTCCTTATGAGGACTGTGAGAGCGAATTTGTTCCAGCCTTTTTACCTAACTTCTGGGGGTGTACTGACAATGTTTATTCCTCCTTGGCTCGTGGAAGCATTCCCCCTTCCACCGCCCCCCACCCTCACCCCCATCTCTGGCATCATCTTCACATGGCTTTCTCCCTGTGTGTATGCTGTCTTCAAATTTCCCCTTTTTATAAGGACATTAATTATATTGTATTACGGCCATCCTAAATACCTCATCTCCAAATAATGCCACATTCTGGGATACTGGACTTAGTACTTTAACAAAGGGATTTGGGGGAAACACAATTTAACGCGCAACAGGGAGTGATTATGAATTTCTTTATCAGATTTAGGTGTGGCTCCTATCAATCCAGAGATCTCTGAATGTAAACACAGGCTATCCGTCTTCCCATCCTCCCACAACTAATATGCATACAGGTACACACACACTCACACACCATTGGAAATGGAGAGGATCTGAACATTTGGAAAGGGAAGAAAGGAAGTCACACAGCATGATTAATCTGAAGCAAATCCAAAATCATCCAGGGATGCAATTTTAAGGTCTCCTATCCTGGGGAGAGATGCATTTTTACTAGGCCCTGGTTCTGCTTCCTGGGGGAAGGCCCCGGTCCATTGTTCTCTAGTTCCCTAGCCCCAACCTCAGAGGTTCCCCCTGATCTGACAACTCTCCCAGACCCCCTGTAGGGTGGGTAGTGGGAAGTATGCCCTCCTCAGAGGATGATCTCTTCATCCCTGTAGAGCTTTAGGAGTTGAAGGGTTGTATCAGGCACTGAAAAATGTTTTGGGGTTTTTTGGTAGAATAATTCTCTCAAAAAACACAGCTCCTTGTTTTAAATTCACCCCATTCATATGCTAATAACTACATCTACAGCTGTTCTGAATAATAATAATGCATCTTAGATTTGCTCTATGCTTTAGGCCTATGCTTCTCACTCCTAATTTGGTCACTGATAATATGACTCTATCAGGTTTTGTTGAGAAAACCTGAGAGGTTTTCCATTAGAAAAGGATCCAAGGACTCTTTCCCTTCATTATTTTATCCCACTGGAAGGCTGTTTGGAGTACTACCCCTTAATTTGATTCTGCTCTAAGACATCCCGATGCTTTCAGAGGTTGTAACAGTGGGTGTGATGATCCTTTCTTGAATACTCCTTATGAAGTCTAAGTTGTCAGAGGCATTTAGAGCTCAATGCCTTCTCAGTTTATTCTTCTGCCATTTGAGAATGGAAGCAGTTGCCTCTTCCCTGTCCTTGTCACTTTCTGTTCTCTCTTCTTCTTCTCCGCACTCCTGTGTTTCTTGTCTGTCCTACCCTGTCCAGTGCTACAGCTCACAGTGACCTACACATGCTACTCACATCCTACTTTCCAATCTCTCTGCTAGAGCTACAAATTTACTACCTTCACCAATACTGGAGACAACAGTGTTATCATATGTTCATTCTCTCTGTCACACAGACCACCTTTTTCCCCAGACTCTAAGGGCAGGTTCTGCACCATCTATCACCAAATTCCCAATTCATCGCCTCATATATTAGGGGATTCTTACAGCAACATCCCACTTTCATGTGCCAGTTTCTGAGTAGCTGTTTTATCGTGCAGTTAGCAGTATATATGAGGATTCAAAGTTGCAGTTTAGGTAATGCTTTGACCTAAGGATCTCAGACTTAATCTATAGTTTAGAGAAAGCAACTGAGAAGCCAAGTAGAAATGGGGTGGGCAAAGGCCTCTGACAGGAAGAAGAGCACCTACTGAAAAGGAAGTTGATCGCCCTAACTGGTTTGGCTCAGTCTATAGAGCATCGGCCTGCGGACTGAAGGGTCCCAGGTTTGATTCTGGTCAAGGGCATGTGCCTTGGTTGCGGGCATATCCCCAGGGGGGAGTGTGCAGGAGGCAGCTGATCGATGTTTCTCTCTCATCGATATTTCTGACTCTCTATCCCTCTCTCTTCCTCTCTGTGAAAAATCAATAAAATATATTAAAAAAAATAAAATAAAATAAAAAGGAAGTTGATCAATTCACAGAGAAAACTTCAAAAGCTTGAAGAAACCACAGTTTGGGGCCAAGAAAGAAGACCATGCATATTAGATAAAATTTTTGTAAATATAAAAATGAAACATAACTGATTAAATTACACAGTTGGCACCATAGATGTCTCTATTCAAACAAACTAAACTCGCTGCACCATGTTGTATGTATCACGTAATAAGCCTCCTCTTGGGGATGTCTGTGCCAGTTTTTGTGAGTTCATAGTTTGGGGACAGGATAGTGGAGAGGGAGCAAAGAGTTGTGAGTAATTCCTGGGGTTCAAAGACTTGGCTCCTTTCCTCAAAACTTAAAATGTTGGTTTAAAAACAAGCAACGTGAGAGGCACACAGAAATGAAGAAAACAATATCACATTTTAATGGTCCGATATTGACTGTGGTGGATGGGAGTTAGAGAAGGGAAAAAGTCGGGATAGGTTGGCATCTTCAGGGAAAATTTCACAGGAGCTAGTGGCATGGAAGGATGAAGAAGAGATCATTGGGGGTAGGAGAGAAGAAAAGGTCGTTTCAGAACTCAGCTCTGTAACCACACTGGTAATATTAAAAATAATCTAAGGTCCAAAAGTATTTAGTCAACTTAGGGCTGCCATCACAGCAATCAATGAACTAGTGTGCATTTTGACAGGCAGTGGCTTTCTGATTCTCTTCTGTTTCTATTTTGATTGATCATGGAGCTAGACTGCAAATTATATCTTGCTTTTTTGAGCAATAGTGTGTGAAAAAGTAGAGGAATTAATGCACAGTCCAATATTAAAGTAATGCTCATCCACCCCCTTTCCACACACTCGCACACTGCTTTCCTGACAAATATGCAAATAGGCAAGCAGTTCTTAAAAGTGACAGCTAATGGTATAAATTAACCTCCTACATCTGGTTCTGGCATTTTCAAAACTACTGTAGCACAAAAAGGATAGTGATGAAATATGAATAATAAATAGGAAAAAGAATGGCATGCCCTTCTACTGCTTTCAGAAGCAAATGGAGGGTTCCACTATCAAGAAAATTACAGCCTCTAGGTTTGTTTATTATTGAGATTTTCACACAACCTTGCTTACAATGAACTGATTTGGACTTGGTAAAAATAGCAAAGACAGTCCTTTCTAAATTCCCTTTGAGAATTATGAAAGGTACTTGTAATGTTGGACTTCATTGCCAACAGAATAAAGGCAAACTAGAAATAGTTTATCACCCTGATAAACTTTAAATTGAACCAGAACAGCAGGTAAAATATATGCCAAAGGGAATGTTGACTGCGCGGTATTTTCATACTTTTATGTCTTTGAGGTAAAAGTCTAGGTTTTGTTGTTGTTTGTTTGTTTGGGCTTTGGCTTTGTTTGCTAAAGGATCAAGCAACAAATGACTATTTAATATTGATACAGATCATTGTATGAGACAGTTATGGGGAACCAGGCAGAACATGCTTCACAGCTTAGAGCCAACTATGTCTACTGCCACCCTCGCCTATTGCCTGTTACCCTCCTGTTAGAATTTGTTGCTTACACAGTTAAACACACACACCCACAGACATTGCAAGCAGAGCAGCATAATAGAACTTGGAACCTTTTTCTTCCTTTGGAATTGAACATATACACATAAATGTTTCTAAGTGTAAACTATAAATCAAAATTGTGAAACACCAGAATTTTAAAATTGGCCATAGCTTTATTGACTAATAGGATAAAGAAAAGCTCCTTTGAAAGATTTAATGCTACATTTTAAAATGTGTATTTGGATTATTTGGGGCAATTTTTTAAATTTTTCATTCTCTTGTCAAGTCTTTGTTCTCTGATTCTGACACTATCTTTATGAAAGATATCACCCTCCAAATTAAGACCTAATGGAAATATCCCTCTGTGATCTGCTATTTAAAAAAAAAAGATAAAAGAAAATTATTTGGATAGAAATAGTTAACTTGTAAATAATACATTCTGAATTATTAATTATTGAATTATATTTTTTAAATATTTCAGAATATTGAAGTAATAAAATTATAGTGATAACATGTATACTTACATAGTTAAATTATGAAACTTAAAATGGTTTGTCATCAGTGACCCATACATGGTACAAGCTAGAATCTGAAACAATGTTCATTGCAAATATACATGTTGATATTTGTAGCAATATGTTTGGCACTGTAAACTTTTTCATTTTTGTGTTTGCTCCTGTCTATTTGTAAGTGGAAATATTTATTCCAGTATGACCTTTGATTGCACTTGCAAACAAGTGCACTGTTGTAGAGTGAAGTTCATGGCAGGATATAGAGGAAGTACATTTATAAATAATATTCTCCCACAATTTAATATGTGGAGGGAGAAAAATATAATTTTAGTAATCACTAAAACTTAACTATTCTTGACAAACTACCTCCTAAGAAACTCTTGAATTCTGCAGAACAGTTTGAAAATTGCAGACTTATTTCCTGATTCTTCCCCCCTTCATTGTCTAAAAACTGGTTTTTGTTTTTGCTTACTATATATTTACTAGAGGCCCAGTGCACAAAATTCGTGCATGGGGGAGGGTGTCCCTCACCTCAGCCTGCACCATCTCCAATCTGGGACCCCTCAGATTGGGACTGCAGGGATCAGGCCTAAATGGGCAGACATCCCTCTCACAATCCAGGAATGCTGGCTCCCAACTACTCACTTGCCTGCCTGATTACCCCTAACTGCTTCTGCCTGCCAGCCTGATCATTTCCTAACCACTCCCCTGCCAGTCTGATCAATGCCTAACTGCTCCCCTGCTGGCCCAATTGCCCCTAACTGCCCTCCCCTGCTGGCCTGGTCACTCCTAATTGCCCTCCCCTGCAGGTCTGGTCACCCTTAACTGTCCTCCCCTGCAGCCCTGGGTCTCTCCCAACTGTCCTCCCCTGCAGGCCTGATTGCCCCCAACTTCCCTTTTCTGCAAGCCTGGTCCCCCCAACTGCCCTCCCCTGCTGGCCTCTTGTGGTAGCCATCTTTGACCGCATGGGGGTGGCCATCTTGTGTTGGAGTGATGGTCAATTTGCATATTACCTCTTTATTATATAGGAGGATATTTTACCATGCTTAGCTCCTCCCACAATTCCTATTCTGAAATACTCCCCTCACCCTTACCTTGCCTCATTCATGATGTACAGTTTTGAATATGGAAACTATATATACAGTTTCTCATATTTCTATAGTTTTGATAAATACATAGTTGTGAGTTAGGAGGTCAGAAAGTATAGCCAGATAATGTTTCCAGTGATTTCTAGGCTGTCCTCAAGGAGTTACTTAATTTACTCTACTTTAACTCCTATGGTGATTTCATTAAGAATGAGAGAATTGATAAAATTGTCTTCAAAATGGATATCAATGAGAAAGTATAGAGGTTAATGGTTAAGAGAACATGGAGTGTGGAGTCAGAGGCTGCCTGGGATCACATCCTGCCTTACCAGTTACTACATGTGTGAGCTTGGGTTGGTTATTTAAATTCTACTAGCTCATCTATAAAACACTGATGATGTCAGTACCTTCTTGCCCAGTGATATTAGGACTGAATGGCATATTCCATATAAGCACTTAGACTAGTTCCTGACATAAGCCTTGAATAAGTGCTAATATTATTTTAATTTCCTAATAATATCTTTGCTTTGCTAATGATCAATGAAAAAACAACAGGTATCTTTTTATCGCCTACAAATATTAGGAGAAAACACAAATGGTGTGAGATATGTATTAATTCTACTATAACATAGAACAGTAGAGCAGCATACTTTCTATCAAGAACTAGGAAGTGTAAAAAAGAGATTTGACCGATGAAGACAGAAGTAGAACTGATCGGTGAAGGCCATTCTCAGCTGATCTTCTGACAACCGGTGCAAAAAAGACACTACTTTGTGAAATGGTAGAAGCCTCGCTCCTTTCACAAAAGACAATCCAAAGAAAGATCTTTCCTGGTTATCAAGGTCACACAGATGGCAGCGTCCTTGTCAAATGATGATCCCCTGATTTAGCAGGTGCAGAAATTTGCATTTGAGAGCTAACCTGGGGAACCACACTCTGGAATATTTACTTATTAGAAACTTCCATAGGAGTGAGATAAAGTATTATCAACTCAAAATCACATTATGGTTTTGTCAGAAAATTATAGATTTTGGTCAGTTTCCCAGGAAATTCCACCAAGGAGTATATGAGGCCACTGAGAATCCCAAACTGTTGATCAGAAGCAGTGGAACATGAAATTACTGCAATATGATTATGAAATCCTTAATTTTCCTATGTCTGTAGAACGTTTTCATCTAGATAAAGTATAGCAGCATCGCTCCCCAATATCAGAACCTCCTACTTCACCTCAACAGGCATTACACATATTGATTGTTTCTTGTTAGCAACCAGTATTCATAACTTGATGCAGAATGCCAGACTCCTGATTAAAACAGTCTGTTTTGCAGACCAACTGTAAGACTGGTGTGTAAGTTTTATTGTTCTTTTTTACATTACAATCCTAGAAATAACTCCAAAAACTATTATCATAAGTATGAGATGTTTTATATTGACTCAAAGTCAGACTAGATAAGGTCTGCTCTGTCAGATGATCTGTCTCAAGTGTGCCATTCGAATTCATAATGCTTTTATTTCCCTGGTAATTTTCATCTTTTGTATCCTTGCTTTCCTTCTCCTAAAAAGATGTGAACTGTACTCTAGACTATTGTGGAGTCTGTTCTCTCAACTTCTCTGTTATAAGAAAAGTAATTTTCACTTAAAAGCAGTTATAATTAGGTAAGGCACTCAGAACACTCTTTGCCTCTCAGTTTTATTTAACACTTTCTAGAAAGTACCTTAGACTTTTTGGCTCATTAGTAAAAGCTTAGAAGAACAAATCTACTAATATGTCCTTGAGCTCCTTCTTTCTCCTGTTGCTAAATTGGTATTTTCCTTTGCCGGATTCTACCAGAGCCTGCTGGCTTTCTTATTTTTCATTCTTAAACCAATATGCATAGCTCATAAAAAAATAGTAGTTACCAAGTGACAGGTGTTTTTGAAAAACTTGCTAAGTTTATATGTTCCATGAAGATGTAATCTCTAAATCAGCAGCGAGTAATGACCTTTTGTTCCAGGGAGCAGTTACAAATCCAGGCGGAGTCCTGGGATTGAAGTAAAGTTTAGACTTAGCCTTGAGTTGGTATTTTTTAAATCTACTTTGTTTTGTTTTTGTCTATGTCCCAATATATTTATTAGAATTTTCAAGATTCACCTCAACTTCAACAATAGATTATTCATTTTCTTGCCTTCTCTTCCCATCCCCACTTCTGCCTAAAGCAAAAAAACACAGGATATTAAATATCTTGTAAAGTTAGTGTCCATGTGCCTGCACTTCATTTTGCCACCACCATTTGCCAGCTGAGGAACTATTAAGTAATTCTCAAAGCCTCTCGAATCTAACTTTTCTATATATAAGTGGTAATAATACCCCCTTACCAGGTTTTGTTTACCGCGAAGTGGGATAATAGGTGAAAATTCCTAGCATGCTTCTAGGTACATAGTAAATGTTCAGTAAATCCTAGCATTTTTCTTCAGCCATAGGTTATCTTCGAATGATTTTTTTGTTTGTTTGTTGTGACTTTGGCTGATGTCTTTTTCTTTCCTTGTGCTTGTCTTGCCTTTTCTTTTTTCCTTTCTTTCATTTATTCTCCAGCCATCTATTGAATACTTAATATCATGCTAGACACTGAGGATACAAAGGTGAATAATAGCACCCCAATCTTAATGGGGTTCACAGTTTCAGGAGGAAATGTTCATAGGCTATCATAGACTATCACAATTTGGATGGTGTTTCTTTAATTCTAGAAGTTAGAACAAGGATATGTGCACAGAGTACTTGTAATGCAGAGCAGAGATGGATCGATAAAGGATTCCTGGAGAATGAGAATTGCAATTTAACTCTTAAAGAATAGGGGATTTGTGCATGGCCAGCATGGCTCAGTGGTTGAGAGTCAACCTATGAACCAGAAGGTCATGGTTCGATTACTAGTCAAGGCACATGCCCGGGTTGTAGGCTCAAACCTCAGTGGGGGTTGTGCAGGAGGTAGCCAACTGATGATTTGCTTCCATCATTGATGTTTCTATCTCTATATCTTTCTCCCTCTCCCTTCCTCTCTGAAGTCAATAAAAAAAATACTCTTTTTTAAAAAAGGTTAATAGGTAAGAGGGAGCTATCAAAAAAAAGTTAGCCTTGAAGTGACATAGTTATATATGTACATTAAAATTGCTCACCTAATCTATGCAATGGATTTTCATGAGAAAGTATAATTGGAAAATAATGGTGTTCAGTGTTCCTTTTAATATTAGAATGTTTAAGGGTTTTTAAGAAGTGAAAAAGCAAAACTTTAAGAAAAGCAATAATTGGGTCAGAAGCAATGCATCTAACAATTGCCAAGATTGGCTAGTATTTACTTAATAGACACCTTAATTTCTATATAAAATTGTTTTTCAGAAATCATTTTCATCTGATAATGGTCTGACTAGCTAAGTAGTAGGTACCAGTGATATGGATAAAATTGTGGGCTCTCATTCAAATGTGTACTCTTTTACCTTGACAAGTAATCCTTTTGTCGCCTGAAAAATAGCTGATGAATCAGCTTTTAATGAGGTCATTTTATTCTTTACTTTTAGTGGAGCTTGTCTATTTCCAGGAACAGATTAGGCATTGTCAGAATTCAACTTCCCCCTTGCAAATCAAAAAAAGCCAAAATAGGTAATAACAAGGGTCGGGTTTTGTTTGTTTTTAATTAAGACTTCTCTAAGAGATTTGTGTTGGATGGTGTTTCTTCTATAATTCTTCTGTTTCTTTGATGAAGGTACAACATTCAAGTGACCTATTCACTTTTTGTTCAATAATTTTAAAATGTACATTTTTCATGAAATATATCGAAGGCAAAATAACTTGATAACTGTTATCATATGATTTCAACATAAGAAAAAAACCTGTCCATCTAAGCTTCTCATGAACTATTAAAGTCATGTGTATGATATGACAGTTCTCAAGCCAGTGTTTTCAGCCTTGGGCTGCAGGCTTGCCCTCATCATAACACTGCATGTTTATTTGCAACGATCAAAGAGGGCCTGTGTGGAATCAGAAGTCACATTAATAGTTTTCTTTAACACCTCTAGTCTCGAAATAAACGTACATCAAGTTCTCAAACACGCATAGAAAAGGCTTTAAAATTTCTCTTTCATGTAATGATCTATACAACCTCTAACAGGAATGGGGAGAGCTAGGACCAAATGCCACGGCTGCTCTGAGGCTGAAGCTGTTTCGGAGCAGACGAGCAATAGATATCATCGTTTTTAAAGGTTACTTTGCTCCTATCCTTCTCCGTAACTAAAAGTTGGAGCTTTTTGCCAGGCAGGAGGGGAGAGCAGAGTTGGGGGTGGAAGAGAATGATGAGGAAAGCAGTGGGGCAGTTGTTTTTCTATGCCTGCTGACGTCAACGAAATTGCCAGATGGCATTTGAATGCCTTGCAAAAAGACAGGCGCCTTTTATTACAGCTGTCACATGGGGTTTCATTCATTTGCATTCCCAGAAGTGGTCTAAAGCTTTCCCTGACTGTGGGAGTAATGAGGCTCTGTACCTTTAGAGACCCAGAGGGCCTTTTGCAGGATGTTGTTACCTTAAGTGGCTCTGATAAGGGGCACATGCCCAGAGGATGGCATGTTTCACTGTCAGCTTCAGAGAGCCATGAACGACTCAGCTTCAATTAGGACTGTAATGGGATCGTTCAAAATATCTTCTCTGCAGAAGGTCTTTTGTGGATCCTGCCAGCCTTGGAAACACACTCAAACACCTGAAGGGTCTAAAATGGTAATGACGGGCTATTAAAATGTACAAAGCAAAACACAGGTTCTGGGAATTGATCCCAGGACTGAAAAATAACCAATGCACAGCAGACATGTGCATACATACAACAGCTCTGACCTCATCATCGTGCCCCCTGCTGCCTTGTCATCCCCACACTCTTTGGAGGGACAAAAAAAGGAACTTTTAGAAAGTCTGTGGGTCGATTTGTAGACAACAGAAAGGAGCTTTGAAATATCTGGAGCTGCTCTCAGAAATGGGCCCCGGGGCCACGCTCTTAAGCCAGGCTGGCTCATTTCTTCCATACCTCAACCCTTCCCGCCGTAAGAAGTTTTCATGTTTTACATTATTTGAATGCCTAGAATTTCACAAACTTTTAATAACTAATGGGTTATCCAATGCATTCTTTTTACAATGAACCTATTTCTTAGACAGTTAATTGGATGAATCTATTTCCACAGCCAATTTGAGGGGGTGGGGAGAATCAAGTTCTTACACCAGAGAGAGCTTTTGTCATTGTTGCTGTAATTCATATTACTTATGATAAATGATTTGACATTTTAAGATTGAGCTTAGAGCTGTGTTTCCCAGGTCACTTTCTTCCTAGTTCTTACCTGAAGTCATGATGTGATATATTTAAGAGGTATACATTTGTTTTGGTTTGGGTTTTGTTGTTGTTGTTGCTAATCCTCAACTGAGGATATTTTTTTCACTGATCTTTAAAGAGAATGGAAGAGAGGGAGAAGGAGGGAGGGAGGGAGGGAGGGAGGGAGGGAGAGGGAGAGAGAGAGAGAGAGAGAGAGAGAGAGAGAGAGAGAGAGAGAGAGAAAGGAGGATGTGAGAGAGACATATTGATGGGTTGTCCCCTGTACCCACTCCAACTGGAACTGGGAATCAAACCTGCAACCCAGTTACCTACCCACAGCCCTTTGGTGCACTGACTAATGCTCCAACCACTGGCATGCCAGCCAGGTCCAGTGGTAGAAGTTTTGATGGCAGTAGGTCTGTGTCTTATGCTAAAATGAGAAGCATCTAGTACACCCAGGGGATCGGAGGTTGGGCTCTAGACATGCTTAAAACTTAGCTTCTATATACCACCTACCTTCAGTCTTATACCTACACTGGCAGTGCTAATAGAACACTGTGTGGACAGATCTTCTCAGTCTAGTGAAAAATATTTTGCCATCTTGTCAGCAGCAACACATCACGTGGACGTTGAGACTACAGACTCGAGAGACAGACAAACCAGAAGCAGTGTTCCATGTTCCCTATTATGCTGCAAATGAAACAAACAAGTACAGTCACTCTTCCCATTCCATGCTCCAAATGCATACCCAGGCTCGGCCATGAATATTTTCCAAATATAAACAGTGAGAGGAGGACTGCTGCGGAATGTGTTCATCTCACTTTAAATTCACTTTCTGGTTTTACTTCGGGGTTTAGAGGTGTTTAGGAGATGATGGTGATGCCTGTGAGTATTTCAAGCAGCTTTCAGTTTCCTGCCTCTGATCCCTCTCAGCTGCAGGGAACAGGCGCCTTGGTATGGGTATGGTTGGCCCCTCGTATTCAGGAGAAGATGCAGCTCTGAGAGGTAACGTGAGGTCAAGAACACAAAACCAACATTCAAGGATCACCCTTAAGAGAAAGAGAGTATTGGGAAACACAATCCAAATGGGCAGCCTGATGGGGATTAAAAAAGAAGATTATAAATGTAAATCACCACCTCCAACACCAGGAGTACTGAGGCGTATTGCAGACAGAACCAAGAATATAAGTGTATTCACACATAAATGTTTCACACAGGGTATATGTACCCAGGTCTCACCCTCAAAAGCGTGCAGACCATGGTAGGTCTGTTACAGGTTGTGTTCCTCTTTTCCCAAGGAAAGTTGTCATGTTAACAGCAGTGTCCTACTTTGCATGTCCCAGCTCCCGGTCGACTTTGAAAGTACAGAGCACTTGTGTCAGGCATAAGTGTTACCATTGTTGATATTACAATGGTCATCATTTATTATCACTATTCTAACATGCTAAGGATTGCCTGAGCATGGCTAGAATTAAAACAATATGTTCCTGAATGGAACTCCATGTGATGGGCATTTTTGCCATATTAAATCTGTCCCCACCAAAGTTCAGAAACAGCAAGCTCATGATTCATTTATCGGCTATGAAAATATGGTTCTGTTATCTCCCTTAATTAGGAAATACTTTTTCAGTTGTTCCATAACATAATATATCATGTACATTGGGCAGTGGTATAGCTCAGAGGCAGTGTAAAATCACATCTAGATTGACTTTGTGTTGAATGTAGTATCATGGATAATCAATTGTCGAGCTATCTTAGACTCAAACCACCATCCAACTCTTACTATAGTGACATCATTTTTCAATCATAAGCAGTTGATACACGATTTTTTATGGCCTGGTATCTCAGTGCTTTGATCCTAAACACAGTTATGTTTTTACAAGGGGTAACCAAAGGGGCACCTTCGTCCTGGTCACAGACATAACCTTCACATGCCTAAGGCAAGTGGCCAAGATATGTGCCTCTTTAGAGGTCAGAGGCAGCAGCGATGACAGACTGTTCTGGGCTGAGTCCCGTGAGTCTAGCTGAAGGGCTGGTAAAGCTGTTATTTACTTCCTCAGACTTAAAGCCTGGAGACTAGCTTCATCTGGGGAATTCAGGTTTTCATGCACATGCATCTTAACTTATCTCACGAGAGGCTGATAGATAAACCAGAATGCTCATGTACTCATTTTTCCTGAGAAATATCATTGCTAAACAGATTATAGCACTCCTATTTTTCTTTTGGAATAGGAAAGATCACCTGGGCAAACAAGTTGGTGAATAAATGGATGCACTTATTAATTTGGTAAATGTTTTCTTGCACCTAGTGGGTACCATACACTGTGGTAAACACCGAACAAAAAGTTTAAAAAAATATACAGCCTACTGATGAAGAAAGATACGCAAACAAATCCTTGCAATGTAAGTGCAATGACTGACATGTAAATAGGGTGTTTTGGGTGTATTAATGATGGGTAGCTCGCCCAGCTTGGAGCAGACGGAGGTGCAGCAGAGAAAGTGTTTTTGGAAGAATTAGATGGTGATGGAGTTGTAGGAATAATCCACATGAAGGTGGTAGTGAGGGCTGGAGGGCAGGGGAATTACATTTGCCAACATATGTGTGATTAAAGGTAACGTGTGGAAAACAGTAATTAAGTGTTTTGGAGCAATAGTTATGAAACAGAGGGAACAAGTTACATAGGAGGTGAAAATGGCCGGGTCCAGTGATTAATGAAACAAAGGAAGGGGAAAGAAGGGTTTCTAGGGTGAATGGTTTGGTGAGCATTGGAGGCTCCGACTGAGTTTCCGTAGTCAGGTGAGCCCACTGGGAGAGTCAGGTAAGGTGAGGCTTGTCTCCAAGGAGTCTTGTAACAGGTAAGGCTTTGGACAGAGGTTTGGGGCGGGAGATGGCTTAGGAGTTGTTAGTTGGAAGTGATGGTATGGTTTTCATGAAAGTGTGTGAACAAATCTAGAGAGTCTAGAGAGTGAAAAGAGAAGTGGGGTAAGGGGTAAAACCTGGGGAAATGACTTTTAAATGCTGAATGAGGGATAGGAAGAAATTCCAGAAGTAAAAGAATGTTCAGGAAAAGGGCTCAGAAGGGCATGATGTCCAGGGACCTGAAGTAAGGGAGGATTTCAGAAAATGAGAGTCACCAATACAGTCAACCTTTATGAAGAAGTCCTGTAATGCAGGGACTGAAAAATATCCTTTGAGTTTAGTAATGAAAACCCACTACATTCTAAGTCTTGGTTCTAGAAACCTAGCTCAGTGGACTGGGATATGAATGAAAAGCAAGAAAATGAAGGACCTGAATACTAACTGTTCTTTTACAGATTTTTGGTAGAGAAATGTGTTAGTAGTTGACAGGGATGTGGAGACTGTGGAAAGAATGTGCATTAAAGAAGAATATAGGGGCCCTGGATGGGTGGCTCAGTCGACTGGAGCATTGTCCCATACACCAAAAGGTTTTGAGTTCGATTCCCAGTCAAGGCTCATGCGGGAAGCAACTGATCAATGTCCTCCCCCGCCCCTCTCTCTCCCTTCCTCCCTCCCTCCCTCTTCCTCTCTCAGAAACATCAATAAAAACATATCCTTGGGTGAGGATTAAAAAAAGAAGATAGGGTATCCTATAGAAAAGGAGACTGGTGTGTCTAAAACTGTGGGACTCTGGTGGATTTGTAGGCAGAGGAGAAGACACTAGTATCAGAAGTTTGCTTGGGAAGTGTAATTTCAGAGTCAAGAGACATAAGTGATGCTAATGGTTACTGTCATCTTCCCCTAAGCTTCCTGTGTCCTTCTCAATGTCAGGACTGGATCTGCAAGCTTCTTTTGAAAATTCAGGTTGGCCAGTTAGGAGCAGTTGAGTTGCATTGAAGCAAGCTCTTCCATTCCAGCTGTTTGTTTCTAATATTCCTTGCGAAAGCATTTGTTACAACAAATGCGTCATGCATAATGTTCATTATAGCATTTTCAGTTTATGACTAACATTGCAGCACAGATACCAGTAGGTCACTCGAGCAAAAAGGCAGTCATTCACAATCTTAGGTGGGTTGTATTGATGAAAATGATGAATCTTATCTATTTAAAGACTGAATTAGGAGGCTTTTTTAATTTTTAGCTTCCCAAGTCTGAAAGGAGAAAGAATGTCATCTTGTAAGAGCAAGTATGTAAAATGCTATTTGCTGATTACAGTGGGAAGCTCAAAAGATAATATTTGCTTTAAGGAGGCAGAAAGATTGACTATGCATCTCCAGAATGACCTTTCTTGGAAGGTATAAATTATCAACTTACACTCAATGCAACAAATTTGAACAATGTATGTAATCACAGACTGTATATAGTACCATTCTATTGTTTTAGCAATGGGTTAAAAACAGTTCACTCTTATTTTCTTCTTCCTATGTCCGAGTGTTTTCCAGTGATGCAAATGAGCCATTTCTACAGAGAAAGCCACTTTCTGTCAAGTGTGCACCTGTGCTAGAGTACTAACCATTCAAAGGAGCCATGACAATAAGCAGTGAGCCCCATAGTCAGACGAATGAAAATCAGGAAGAGCATCCCAAGGAAATGTGTCATTCTCCCTCTGCTTTCTGTTCTCTTTTTATTCGTTGCTCATGGCACTCTGTGTTTGCCAGTCATGTGAGTGTGTTTATTGCAGGCACAGTCGCCTTAAGTGGCATGCTACTGGGTAGGTGGCAGTGAGGACTTGAAGGGGGTCTTGTTTGACTGTAAGAGCCAGGCGAAGGCATACTTTCGAGACTGATTACATCGATAGAATGTCTCAAACTTTTGAGAACTGTTTGTAAGAACAGCGTATTGTGTTAGGAGGAAAAACTCGTTTATCTAATAATTGGGTGTGGGTTTTTCTTCAGTTCTTACAGTATGCTGAGTATTAGATTATTTTTTAAAAAATAGTCACCCTCAAAATCACAGTCTGGCACAGAATTCAGTCACAATTAGCAACAGCACAATATGGTGATAGATGTTGGAACAAAATACTATGAAGGTTTTGAGGGTAAAGTGATTAATTTGGTGTCGGTCTGGGCATAAAGCTAAAATGTTTTTGATCATTAAAGCTGGATCTTGGTTGTTTATACCCATACACCAGAGAAATGAAGTCCTAGGTAGAAGTAATACCAAAAGCAAATACATGGCGTTGTGATAGCATATTTAAGGAGATAATCCAGGACAATTGGGGGGAAGGGGAGACATTACTGGGGTGTGTATGGAAATGTAACTAGAAAAGGGGGTTAAAAGGGTACATATTAAGACACTCAAAGGCATGCCAAGAATTTGAATCTTGTTTTGTACTTTTGGGGAAACCATCAAAGAAAAGCACAGAGCAGCATAATAAGTGTGCACTGTGAAAAACTGAGTTTGTGGTGGGAGAGAATTAGGAGACAAAAGCTGCAGCCATTCTCCTGTGACGTAAGGAGAGATGGCTTAAGGCAAGTTTGAAGGCGTCTAAAGGAAGAAGTCATTGACAGACTCTTCAGCAGACATTTCCAGATGCAGTGACCAGATGGGTGGCAGCGTGTCAGTTTTGGTGAGGGATTTTGTTGTTAGCCACGGTAGGAAATAGAGGAGGAAAAGAAGAGTTCAGGAGGTGGGGATGAAGTATTCTCTCTGGGAAGGTTGGGCCAGAGTACCCAGGAGATACCTGGTGTGCCGCTGTCCACAGACCGGTTAGAAAACAGGCCCAAGTGCTGAGCGATGGTCAGTGTTGAAGCTCCAGCTTAGTGGGTATTCATTGAAACACAGGTGGGAGCTGGAAGAGAAGGGCGTAGAGTAGGATGAAGGGAAAAAAACAAAACAATAAAAAGGAGCAACAATTAAGGAGAGAAAAGAAGCCGGCAAATCAGAGTTACTTCTCAGAGGGTCTAGGGAAAGCCAGGCTAAGGCAGAGGCAAGACGAGAAAGAGGCTGTGGCACTGAGCCAGGGAAGACAGAGTCAGGATTGTCCTTAGATATTTAAGTTCCTGATTGCATTTGATATAGGGAGTTTTATGTTACCTGGAAGAGATCTAAATTAGGCTGCCAGTAATGGAAGCTTAAATATCTTTAAAAAGGCTGTTGAGAGAGAAGAGAGCTCTCTTTCCAGTGACCTAAGAGGTTAGAATTTAAAAGGAACAGACAGCGCCCATCTGGAACAATTTTGTTATCAGAGGAAATGCTAACAATGTTCTTAGGCTGAGAGGAGGGAGAAGGGGAGCAAAAATAAGAAAAGCACACATTAAAAAAAGAAATATGCTGTCCATGAGGTTAAAAACACAGAGGTTGCCCAGCCGGTGTGGCGCAGTGGTTGAATGTCAACCCATGAACCAGGAGATCAAAGTTCAATTCCTGTTCAGGACACATGCCGAGGTTGTGAGCTCAATCCCCAGCAGGTAGCATGCAGAAACATCTCTCATCATTGATGTTTCTATCTCTTCCTCTCCTTTCCTCTGTCTGAAATCAATTTAAAAAAGAAAACATAAAAAAAAAATACAGAGGTAGGGGACAGGTAATGAAAAGAAGAATGTTTCACTGAAACAATGGGAGGATATAAAGAATTATGAAATCCTGTCTATATTTAGATATGCATATAAAGATAAAATTTCCAATAGAGGATTAGATACTTTTTGTATATTTTCCACCAAGAAGAACCAGAGAAATAAAATTCATTTAAACTAATTAGGTATAGTTTTTGCTGAGCATCATTAAAGTTGCTGTGGGAATAGAAAATAAATATAAAATGATTCTTATCTTCTAGAAGCTCATAAATCTGTACACCTGTAATAGAGTATGTTTGCACAGGGAGATATTATGAATGGCATTTTGGTTATTACAAGTCACTTTGAAGGTCCATGGCATGTGGAAATTTGAAATTAAGGTTCAGATAGGGATAGTGTGCTGGGTGCTGGTGTTACAAGTGATTCACTTGTCTAGAGTGAAACTAGCCAATGCTTTCCACTCTCCGAGCACATGGTAGTCTCAATAGCTCACCGTGGGCTACCAGTACCTGCTGAACCCAGAATAATCATATATTTTACCGTCTCATAACACTCTGAATATAAGACAATCACTGAAACCAGTTTCTTAAACTCAAGTGATTAACCCAAACTTGTAGACAGCTAACTTATGAAATTTTATTTTTATTACCACCTATGTATCTACTAATTACATAAATACTTGGTAAAATTTTATGCCCTATTAGTTATTTCCAACCAGCAGCAAAAGAAAACTTTACTCAGAGTAGTTGTGGCACTAAAGAAATCTTATTATCAATGTTATTATCTCTCATAATAATAAGGCTTCAGGGTCAGTGAAATCAGTGGCTCCATAATGTTGTAGTTGACCTGGGCTTTTCTGTTCTCTCTACTTTGGCTACTGTTACACGATGGGCTCCATCCGAAAGCTCATTCCACTCGTGAGCCAAAGATGGCTGTTAGCAGCAGCACCGTTTCTTTCTGGTGGGAGGGAATTTCCTCTCCCGGAAGCACTAGGCAAAGCTCCTCTCATTTCTCAGTCGAAGGCCTACCCATCCTTGACCAAACACCTGGCCTTGGTGATGAAATCAGCGTGATTGCTGTAGAAGTCAATCCCAACATCCTCTGCACATGGTTTGAAGAGAGTTCAGAATTGGAGCATTTCACAGTATTTCTGGATATATTCACTGTAATGTCAAAATACTACAGTACTCCCTAGAACAAGTACCAAACCTGGCAACTGATCCAACAGTCACGAGACCTGCTTGATGGACATCTGGGAAGCTGTTATAATCTTTTGGGCCAGTATAAGGTGGCACTCATGACAGAGACACTATATTAAGTTAAAATTACTTGTTAGAACTAGTGAGATCAGCAGGAAGATAATTTGAGGCTATTCTTAGTTAGACCTCACCATATATATATATATATATATATATATATATATATATATATATATATATTCTAATAAAAGTGTAATATTGAAATTGACCATTTCTACGGGATACCTAAGCCACGCCCACCAGCCAATCAGAGTGGCTGTATGCAAATTTACTCAGCCAAGATGGAGGCCGGCAGTGGAACTGAGGAGGCAGGTGCAGTGCAGGTGTCAGGGTGAGCGGGACCTACAGGGCAGGTGACAGGCTGGAGTGGGTGGGGTGGGAGGGGCACGATGGGCAGGTGGCAGGTGGTGTGTGGGGGTGGGCAGGGCGCGATGAGCGGGTGGCAGGCAGCAGGTTGGGCAGGTACAGGCCTGGCTGAGGGACCCCCGAGTGCACAATATATTGTGCACCGGGCTCCTAGTGTGTGTGTGTGTGTATGCATTTTAGTCTTTAGTTTGCCATCAGAATCAGCACATGAAAGGATCCATTGCCTCTATTCTATGTTTGTTTGCTTCAATGATGCTTGCTTTTTTGTTTCTATGGGAAACTTTAATTAAATTTATTGTTCCGTACTTCCATTCTCATCTCCTTATTTTAAGATGAAACAAAACTACAGTGGAATGAAATGATAGCTAAAGAGGAATTCACTACCAGTTTCTTCTTAGGTCCTTCCTCTTTATCCTCTAGGGTGGGGGAGCAAGGGAGGGGGAATAGCCCACATTTTTATTCAGCAGTTTTATTGATCTTTTAAAATTACAATCTTAGTTCCTGAAGTTATTTGCCTTTGTATTATACATCTTTGTTTTGAAGAATCTGTGCTGAAATTTCAACAAATTGTTGGGTTGTTTGTATTTCTTAAATATGCCATCATTGATATTCTAATGGCATGTGGAACCATTGACCAAACTAAAAATTATGTCCACAAGGAAGAAAACAAATTTATGACATAAATGTTGAGTGACTCATTATTATGACCAAATGACTAATTTTCTTACCTGATTTCCTCTAGCACAGTGTTGCTAAATTTGAGATGCTTCTCATGCAAACCCTTTAAGTTCCTGCCCCAAATCTGCTTATTAAATATCTTGGTGAGCTACTGGGGTCTGCTGACCTGAAGATAATTGTATTTATTATCTGAATGTCTCATATATTATAAATATAATAAGATTATAACTGAAACCAGTTTCTTAAACTGAAGTAATTAACTCAGACTTGTAGACAGATACATTATAAAATTTTATATTCATTACCACCTAAAAGGAAAATGAAGACAGATGCTTTTCTATTAGCAACAGAGTCTCCATAAGAGCACATTAGTTTTTTCCTTCCAGGAACAAATATTACAAGAGGTTGTCTTAAGCATAGGAAATTGGGAGAAAGAATAATTTATTTTTTCTTTATGGAGAAAACTTAGAGATCTTTTCTAAGATTTCTTTCTGGTAAGAGTCTAATTTGGTTTTCAAAGAAAAGATATGAAGGAAGGGAGTAGACCAGGAATTCTCAGCCTACTTCCGATGTTAACTATTGGCCCGGTGCAAGGATTCGTGCACCAGTGGGTTCTGGCAGCCTGACCTGAGCCCTCTCCCGAATCTGGGACCCCTCGGGGATATAGTAGTGTGCAAAGCATCAGGCAGCCAGGGAAGAGCCCAAGCCCAGGCTGGGCGCCACCCTGCTCCTGCTCATCCCAGCCCTGCTATCCTGGCCCTGCCATCCTGACCCTGTTGTGACTTCCACCAGGCACAGCAGGGCCATCCTGGCCCTGTAGCGCTGCCACAGAGATAGGAGAAGCTGGCATTACAGCTGCGCCAGCTGTGAGCCCAGCATCTGGCACCTGCTCCCAGAGACCTCCAGCCACAGGGCCCCTGCTGCAGGCATCAAGAACACACCCCACAGGGGAAAGGATTTCCGGTGCTACCCACTGAGGCAGGATGGACAGTGGCTGGGGGCTGGAAGGAAAAAGGAGGAGAAGGAGGGTGGCAATTCCCACTTGCTTGCAGCTGTCCCTGTTGTGAGGCCACCAGGACTTGGGGGTCTATCCATAGCAAGCGGCTGTCAGCTGAGCAGCACTCCCACGGTGGGAGTGCACTGACCACCAAAGGGCAGATCCTGAATTGAGGGTCTGCCCCATGGTGGTCAGTGGGCATCATAGCTACTGGCTGGCTGTCTGGTCATCTGGCTGTCCGGTTTCTTAGGTTTTTATATAGAAAGATAAGTTCCCCTTTGATAAACAGAGTCTCAGTTGATAAAGATTAAGTGAAAGAAGAGTTTGCAAAACTAATAGCATGTAGTAAATTGGCAAAGATTTTCATGTCATTAAAAGTAAGTGACCGCCCTAGGTGGTTTGGCTCAGTGGGTAGAGCATCAGCCTGTGGACTGATTCCTATCAAGGGCACATGCCTGGGTTGCAGCTCAATCCCCAGTGGGGAGCATGCAAGAGGCAGCCGGTCAATGATTCTGTCTCATCATTGATGTTTCTCTCTCTTTCCCTCTCCCTTCCTCTCTGAAATCAACAAAAAAAATTTTTTTAATTAAGTGATTATATGTAGGAAAAGTTACTCAAAGTACAGATGGCAGTTTAGCATTATAATTAATAGTGGAGGTCCAGACTGCCTGGGTTTGAATTCTACCTCTGCCCGTTCTTATCTCTGTAACTTCGGGCAAGTTACTTAACTTTTTACGCACTAATTTTAAACTTTCAGAGTCATTACCTATCATGTAATTTGTAGAACTGCGAGTTGCCTTCTGGAAAATCAAGAAGTGATATTGCAGACTTTCAATATTTACACAGACCTCCTCTGTGTGCAAAATTGTTCACAGATAAGCTCGCCTCATTCCTTAAAACCAGTTCACAAAATGCAGATGCTCAGGTACTCTGAGAGGCAAGGAGACCTCAGTTCCCTGGTCTTTATTGGGGAACCTGGAAGCCGAAGAGCCCAGAAACCCATGTTTCAAAGTTGAGACCTGGTGTTGGAGCTGTGGAACTTGTAAGGGCTGAAGGCTTTGAGGGAAATGCTAAGAAACCTGAGGTTTCTCTTGCCACCAGTCCCTCTCTGTTCTCACGCTTCTCCTCTCTGGATCACTGATCCTCCTCTCCTTTGATCCTGCTTGGAGGCGAGGTATGGCTGGG
>PVJC01017677.1:0-32241 GCA_004026665.1 Murina feae
CTAACGATACTATTTATTGGTGAGAATGTGGAGCAAAAGGAATTTTTGCCCAATTCTGATAGAAATGTATGCTGGAAAATGGTAAAATTTAGCAAACTTGAAGATGTGCATACATTATAATTTAGAGTTTTCACTCAGGTACATGTCCTAATGAGTTTTTGCACAAGGAAACATAAGAATATTTGTTGCCATATTATCGATAAGAAAAAATTAAAACAATATCAGACTAAGTACCTTGAACTATAGTTTATGGTTATCCAGTACATTGATTACTCTGTAGCAGTAAAAATGAATGAAATACAGGTATTCAGATCAACATGGATCAATATAAAAATGTAATATTGCACCACCAAAAAGAAATTTCAGACTTTATAATTGTATAATGGGCAAAACCTGGCAAATTTAAATAATAATGCAGGTTTACATAAATTTGTGATAAATGTATAAAGAAAAGCAAGGACTGTTGTTGGGTGGAGGAACACAGGGACTTTCTGAATTACTCATAATGTAACTTTTTACCTGCAGAATGGACTCATGGGTGTTCATTTTATTCAAAACATGTATTTCTTTGCATACATACTTTTGATTTAGGATGTTTTTCCAATAAAACTGAGGGCCCAGGAGATGTTGGTTTGGGTTCATTTTGAAAACTTCGGCCATAATCTAGAGGAAATGTTATCGATAAATGGAAAAATGGCTCTTAACTACTGTTTTACTGATGCCGTGCTAATAAGCAGGACAGCATGAAGGTAGATGAGGAAACTAATGACTCACAATGAAAGAGAAGAGAAAGTTAAGATATTTATTAAATGGCATTTTAGTAATTATCTTAACATCTGTTTACCATGCTAAAATCAGCCCAATTCAGCCTGGAGTCCTGTCCCAAAATTTAAATATATGGAGTGTGAGCTAAAGGAGATTCCATTTTCTAATTTAATGTTACACTGTATAGACTATCAAAGTATGTCTACTCTGTATAATCCTTGTTTGAGGTATACCTATTTAAATTTTATTGGTGATATTAAAATAGTGGTTGCATTACGTAAATTCCCATAAAAGATTGGAGGAAAAAAACTAAAGGTAATTTATGTGTCTGTTAAACACACATGACATGATTTTATGTTTTTTAATCCTTTAGATTAGTAAGTAAGTTAGCATAGTAATCTAGCATTATTTTAAAATGTTTGAGTATGAAGTAAAATATTTGAGTACTCCATTATTTAATCCTTTTATAACAGCAAGTTTATGTGCATTCAAACATTTGAAGACATTTAAATAGTTTAATTTTGAAGTAATGAAAATGGAGAATAATTATTCAACATTGTTTTCCTGGTTACGCTTTACATGATCGACATTTAAAATTATTATTCAGCCTTTTGTGCGACAAACACCCTTCCCCTAATGCTTTAACTTTCCTAAGTGTGTTTTTGTTTTCATAATTTAAATTGTTTTTGTTGCATTAAAAACTGCAGAGACAGATCTTAACAGCATGTGGCCAGAGCAAGCAGGGTGTCACGATGTACGCCGTTCGAAAACGAACTTGAAGCTACGTTAGAAATGATTTTCTCCCTCTGCGTGTTTCTTCTTGAGGTAATTGGGGCATTGAAGTTACATAACTTAAAAGTTTGTCCTTAAATGGTAAAATCAAGACTACAATTTGGGCCAAGTTCTAGAGCATCATTTCTTCTCTACCATTCTGCCTTAATGAGACAACTCATTACAATACAGACACGCCGTTTAATCCGTGGAGAGATCATTTTAACCCCTACGAGATGCATGCTTACACATCAGTACTCCAGTAACTCATACCTATGAAAACAGCAATACCTCAGCGAGTCATATTCAGTTTATTTCCTACTCTGTGTTCCCTACATAAGATAATATTTTATCTACTTTACTGGACGCTAGCCAGTGTTTTCTACCTTCACAGCTTTAGAATAACACCATGCGCTGCTTTTTACATGTGTCAGAGACTCTGCTGGGCATCACAGGTGCATTCTTTCATTTACTCTTCACATCATTAGGAAGAAGGTGAAGTTCAGAGAGTTTAGGTGACTTTCCCAAGATCACACAGCATTGAGTAGCAGAGCCAGGATTCTAGCCCAGTTCTTTCTAACTCCAACATGATAAACTGTCCTTAGCATGAAAGAGGCAGTTGAATCAGTAGGGAAGTTACAGGTTTTTCTTTCTTTTCAAAAGTTTTATTTTTCATTTTATTTTTTTCTTAAACTGAAAAGCGTCAAGGAATGCTGGTCTAGATTTTCATAGTGTAATGGTGAGAAAGTCTCCTGGGGCAGAAACAGAACTTCTAGAATAGCTCCAAAGCTGCAGTCACGAATGTGTTCGGCAGGATGTTAGCTTAGCCTCTGTATGTGTACGTATTGGTTCATTTGCTTTTTGAACTTAGTCATTCGTCTTAGTTAGGAAGCTCATTCGCCGTTCTTTCCTGTTTTTATCTGTGTTAGCATTTTGTTGAGCTGAGTTCACAGCTCCTGGAGCACTTGGTGCTGTCACCCTGGGGTCTACTCCATTCCCACGGCGGCATTTACACAGATGCCAGGGCGGTTCCTCCCAGGACTCACTGCTTTTCATATGACACTTCAGACAATTCAGGACATGAAGCTTGAATAGCATGATTGCAATGTCCATGAACAATGTTTAGAAGTTTCTTACTGCGAATTCTTGAATAGTGGAACACCCAGAGTCACATTTTTTTTTGAGAAAATAAAGCACTGTTATCACCATAAAACTGGCTACATGATTCTCGGAAACCATAGTGAGTGAGTCTACTGTGAGAAATAAAGACATTGTTAGTTTTAATGCGCATACATCAATTCAGTGTGAGCTATTGAAGTTGGTTAGTGTGACAGGTATAATCACAAACTGATAAAGTGTGAGCAGCTTAATACTGAGACGAGAATGTCTGTGGGACAGAGAAGGGGGCTGTCTGAGGTCCCTGTGCAGTCTGTTGCTCGCTTTTCACTTGTCTTTATGGCCTGGTGCTCGGTCATCAAGGAAATGAAGTCGATCCCTGCAGCAGAGATGGTCTAATGAAAATGCATTTCAGCAAGCACCAGGCACTCACCTAGAGCCTTGATTCTTTCAGCACCTGCAGGCATGAACATCTGCTGTGCAAACTGGGCTAAAATCGTACCAAATGTATTCATGATAGCAGCTTGGAGAAAAGAGACGGTGGCTGTTTTAATGGTGATTTTATTAAGTCTCTTTACTAGGATTAAAGCTGGCATCGAACATTGAATTATGCTGTGGTATTTGCGAAATGAAAGATTTAGACGTGTTCCCTGGCCGATGTGTTTGGTTGAAGCATTATTCCATGGACTGAGGATCACAGATTTGATTCCTGGTTGCCACATACCCAGGTAGCAGATTCGATCCCTAGTCAGGTATGTGCAGGAGGCAGCTGATTCACGTGTCTCACATCGATGGTTCTCTCTCCCTGTCCATTCTTCTCTTTTTAAAACCAACAAAATTAAAAAAGATTTAGAAATGTGTAATTTTATCACGAAAGAGTTTACTCCTATGAAGATGCAGCAGTTTTGTCAGGTTAGTAACCTCCATGTGAATGGAATGGATGTGTATGAACCTAATTTCCTGCAATAGAGGAGCTTGATATAATGCAATTGAATTCTGTGCAGATAATACATATTTTTGATGTTCCACCCAATGAAGATTTCTTTCTGATGACATAAATTAGAATTCTAGACCATCATCAAAATATTTCAGATTTGCTTTATTTTAACATGTTTATCTTTAGAAATCATATCCACATTACTTAAAATCCATTAGTGGCCATCTAATGTCCCATCATAGGAAGCATGCAATGTGAGGGGTCCTGTGATTTGGGAGCTCACTCTTTGTAAGGGAGAGTGAAGTTCTTCCAAATTGAAGTTCTAAAAGTTAAGTTTCTCAGTAGTGATCCTTGTGGGGGGAAAAAGTTAAGCTTAAGGAAAGGATGGTAATTTACAAATGCTTTCAAATCTGAGCTCGTGTTACAGAGATTTGTAGAATGTTGTACTTTATTTGCTAGGGCTCATTTTGGTTTCCGCTTTGGGGTTTTTAGTTGGTCTTTGATTAATGAAATGAGACCCTTTATTTTGAACTGACAAGTTTATTTTGGGGAGGTGAGAACAAAGGCTTAACAAAGGCGATGGTGTGGTATACTATAAAAATGTCAAGGCGATTTGAAGAAATAGGTATCTAAATTAAGAAATACTTTTAGTAGTTTACTTCAAAGGGTGGCACATTATGGTAATGACTCTGTTGCTTAAAACAACCAGACTGCTCTGACCGGGTAACTTGGTTGGTTGGAGTGTTAGCCCATGATGCCAAGGTTGTGGGTTTGATCCCTGGTTGGGGCACATGGGGGAAGCAGCCAATTATTGCATAAATAAGTGGGACGACAAATCAGTGTTTCTCTCAAATCAATCAAGAAAAAAAATGGGGGGAGGTAAGAGATCAACTGAAGGACTTGTATGCATGCATGTAAGCATAACCAATGGACACAAAACACAGGGCGGGGGGGAGGGAGGGTATGTGTGGTGGGGGTTTAGGGGGGCTGGGGGAAGATCGATGGGGGGAAAAAGGACACATGTACTACTATTTGTAATACTTTAAACAATAAAATAAAATTTAAAAAATGGACCATTTTTCTTCAGAGCAAAACACACATAATACTATGATTCTCTGATTTGTATTGTTTCAAGTTTTCCTGAAAAAGGAGTAAAATGTATTGTTTTACTGCCTCAGCTTTTCTCTTACATTTATGTGTGTTCTGGGCACTATGGGAGCGAAGAGAGACAGTGACAAAGATGGGTCAAAAGACAACGTGCTCTAGAACTGCCTTTGTGCATCCTCTGTCCCGTTATTCCTGCTCACACCCATGAGCTGGAAAAATACCCGTAACGTATGTCATTCGGTGGCAGAATGCAGTTAGCTTGGCAGAAGTAATTCATTTCATATCCCTGTGGTTTTTGAGGATCTTTAAAATAAATAGAAGATATTACAGAGATCAGACTTGAACAGTTTGATTAGAGTGTGGCACGGATGCTGTGTGTAAACTTTTAAATATTTTCAGAAAGTGCCCTTTCTAGAAAATATAGAACATTTTGGATGTTCTGAACAGCTGCATAATGGTTGATTTGTGGCCACAAACACTATTTCTCCAAAATAGAATCCACTTAAGAATCAGTTATGAGAAGTGCTAGTACTTCATAAATGCCACAGAGGGAGAGAAACGACAACATGCAAAGCTAGCTTAATAAGACCGGCTCACTTATGTTGAGTTCTTGTTACGGTCTGGACTCCAGTGGCTCTTAATTTATATTATCTCCCTTATTTTCACAACCACCCTGTGGAAATGGTATAATCATTGTCACATTTTCAGGGATGGAAGCCACGGGTTAGAAATGACAATAGCCAGTGAGCAGTGAGGCAGGTTTCTTGCTTAGGTGACGGACAGGAGCTTAAAAGCCCATGATGGAGGGTAGAGGAATCCAGAGAAGGACAGTTCATTCAAAACAGAACAAAACATGGGCTCCAGGAAGCTGTGTGGGGTATGAGGAAACTTAGTGCCCCGAGTATATGCTGCTTTCATCCATAAAATAATGTTGATTTTACCATTGGCACCCTCTTACTTAATCTTGCCTTGAAACTATGAAGCATCATTCTCTGCTGAGAAAAATCACTCGAATGGCTTTTTCTGTCGACTACATTAATAAACCTTGTAAGTTGTCATTTTGATGCATTGCATCAGGTTATCTAATTTATCCTCCTAATTCTCTTTTTATGAAGACACACTCTTGCTAGAATTTGTGTTGAATGGATTTATCATGTCCTTCGATGAAAACCCCATTTTCCCATACCCGGTTGGTGGCTCACTGGACTCTGCTTCTCTAAAGCAAAAGCAGATACACGTAATAATGTATTTCATCCTTATGGAGATAGTTTCTCTAACTTGCCAATTAATTCTCATCCTGCCTGTTTCCTTCACCGTAAAGTAAGTTGGTAGTTAGTTACCTTTTGGGATTTTCAGCATATATGGAGTTATTGATTGGAGTGGAAGTTTAAGGGAAGAAAAGAGAAAGGAAAAAATGAATGAGAAAATAAAGCAAACACACAGAACAGAAGGCAAATGACAATATTCCAAGTCAGAGGCCAAATATGATATCCAACTTGAATAGAACAAACTAATCATTATCTTTGTGGATAAGGAAAAACCAATGTAAATGAGTATTTTATATCAATTCAATTTTATATTTGCTTAACTTTATTATTAATTTGAGGTAAGCACTTTTCTATCCTAATCTTTTATCAGCTGACTGCTTTGTAGGTGAAAAAAAGAATGCTAGAGACAAGTTAGAGAAATGTGGCTTCTTAACCTTGACAGGAAAGATTTTTTGGACAAGTAACCTAACTTCTGTTTTCTTGTCCACACAATGATGATAATCCTTACCACAGATGTCCTCAGGAGTTACTGATAAAGCTCTGAGTGCAGTGCCTATCAGATTGGTACTAAAATTGTAGCTATTGCTACGTATAAATAAAAATGGATTAAGTATAGACAATGTATATAGAATGATTTGGGAGCACATATTAAAGAATTGATAAGTACTCTTACTTATTATATGAAAAAACTTGAAGTACCATAAGGTAAATTGGGTCTGGATGCTTGATGATGATGGTAATGAAGATGGTGGTGGGGTGATGATGATAATTGTGATGATGGTATAGGGATCATGATGGTGGTGATGGTGGTGTTGGTGAGGGTGTTGGTGATGGTGGTAGTGGTGATGTTGAAGATGGTGGTAGTGATGATGGTAATGATGGTTGTGTTGGTGTTAGTGATTATGGCGGTGATTATGGCGGTGATGGTGGTGGTAGTGGTAAGGGTGGTGGTGGTAGTGATGGTGGTAGTGGTGATGGTGAAGGTGGTAATGATGGTTGTGTTGGTGTTAGTGATGGTGGTGGTGATGATGGTGGTAGTGGTGATGGTAGTAGTGGTGATGGTGATAGTGGTGATGGTGAAGGTAGTAATGATGGTTGTGTTGGTGTTAGTGATGATGGCAGTGGTGATGGTGGTGGTGAGGGTTGTGGTGATAGTGATTGTGGTGATAGTGGTGATGGTGGTGATAATGGGGTGTTGGTGAAGGTGGTGATGGTGATAATGGTTAAAATGGTGATGATGATGGTTGCTTTCCCTCTTTCCACACAGAATGTCCCCCCAGACCTCTCCATCTGCACCTTTGTGCTGGAGCAGTCCCTCTCTGTCCGGGCCTTACAGGAGATGCTGGCAAACACGATGGAGAAGTCAGAAGGGGCAAGTATTTAACTTATGTATTTATATATGCAGTATTTTTAATATATGCAGTATTTTAAAGAACCTGGCCAGTATATGAATACTTTATTTCACAGATATTGGATATTTTGTTTTTGCTGAAATAAGTCAGTGCCTTTTACTTGTGATTTCCTTAAGGTTGACTTTCATCTTGAAGCACATCTGTGATGTCTTTAAGAACTTGAAAAAAATCAAACTTCAAGATGATGCATGTCGTTTAACCTCATTCTTATGTCTTTGGTTTAAAACAGTATCTTTCTTCGAGCATTTGTGTGTTTTCTTCCATCTTCAGAGCTGTTATTATTATTTTAATTTGTCATTAATATTTTTAAAAATTATTCTTTATTGTTGAAAGAATTACATACGTTCCCTTCCCCCCCCCCCCCCCCCGCATTGACCCCTTGTCATTAATCTTTATTTCAATTTTCAAAAACCTCTAACAGTGTACTTTGCTCTGAGCTTCTTTATGGCCAGTAAAATTTCATGGTTCTCAGATACTTTAAGCAATGAAATTATGGTGATGCAGCTTTAGTTGTATAGTTTGCAAGCAGTTAGTCATTTTCTTTTACAAGTTGAAATTATTATTCTGTCTCCTAGTGCAGAAACGTTCTTTGAGAGCTTATTTGGTAATTGAAATTATTTTCCATGTTGTGGGTTACTATAATTTATTTCCAGGTCACTACCCATTCTTAGTCAATTCTTTAAGGTTTAGAATTAAGCAGGAGGCTGAATGGTCAAACTTTTGGGTTTTGTTTTTGTGTGTGCTATAATTATAATTGCTGCAGGGCATGGTTTAATAAGCCACACTATTTCCAGGCATGGAACTGAACATTTTTTTGGCTATTATTTGTCTATGTGTTGCCATTGTTGTAATCATTGTTCAGGTCTTGATAAGTGAAGAGATTTAAAAACGATAGTACACTGTTTAGCAGAAAGTGAGCAATCCATTATGATGTAAGATATTTTCACTAGCTTACTTTTAAAAATGTTAGTATCATACAGTTTAGGATTTTAATTGGTTTGTGCATTAATTGTAAATTAATTTAAAATTTTATACTACTAAGTATAGAAGAGATTTTTAGTTTTACGATTATTTTTTTAGTGATTTTTATTTTATGTTAGACTAAAAGCTTGTTTTATAAAATGTATATTTAAATTTGCCAAGTTTATTTTTGGTTACAACACAGTTTGAAATTATATTAAATTATATAAAGTTTAAAAATGTTTCCTATTCTTTAATGCAAAGCTTTTGGAGTAGGCTTAAATGTAGAGAAGTAAAAATATTTCTCAATATCAAACTATCAAAGTTTGTTTCTACCCAGAGTAACCCCTTCTGATTTTTAAACATGATTCATGCATCTCAGCTTTGAAATTGAAGTCTGTCTTTACAAAGAAAGAAAAATCAGTTTTCTTTTGCATGAGCATCTAGGAAATTACATTATCATTTCACTTGTCTTTGTAGGTACCAACTTACAACTAAATTGCCATACATTTAATTTTGATATTGCTAAGCAGCTGTTTCTAAATTTGAATTTTTGAAAAGATGTATTATTCCCTCAGAGTCCTGGAGTTGAATTAGGCAAGCTCTAAATTTTCTGTGTATATATGAAGTGTTGGAAATACTGTTTTAAAATGTATTCTTTAAAAATATCAGTAAGACTTTCTGGACTGCACTCCCCAAAATATTGTTATTTAGCTGAGTTTTATTTTGAGTTCAATCCATGTAGAAAGTTTCTGTCAGAGAGGAAGTGGTAATTTATGTAATGGGTGGAACACCATTTTATAAAGTTCAGTCCCCAGTAGGGGCCGTGCAGGAGACAGCTGATGGGTGATTCTCTCTCATTGGTGTTTCTCTCTCGCTCTCCCTGTCCCTTCCTCTCTGAAATCAATAAAATAATATACTTAAAGACTGTCCAAGCTCTTGGTCAGACAAGCCATGGAACCAGAATTAAAAGAGCTAATGGTGTAGCCACCTGGTTGAGTTGATACTGATTTTTTTCCATTTGTTTTCCCTTCATGACCGGGAATTGGGTAGTGTGGAGGGTAGAAAGCTTGACATACCTTGCTTGGGGTTTATGTAAATAGACTGTGTCCTGTAGGTTATTTAAAGCAGGTCTCGGGTGGCTGGGAGAACGACTCACGGGAGGAGTGAGGTTTACTTAACCACTTGGTGTTATTCATCCAGTTTCAAATATGTCACTGCTCTGAACACCAGTCTCCATTAACATACAGAATTAAACGTTTGGGATGTGTAACTGTGATTACACTTTTCAATACTGTTGGGACAGTGGATGTCTGCCTCTGAAGAGACCAGACCGAAGACTGAAAGGGCTACAATTTAGTGAAGAAAAATAATGCCACACTTGCAGTTTTTACTTGTGCTACAGCAGTATGCCTGCCTGGGATATGGCAGACTCCAGTCAGTCAATCAATCAATCAATCAGTCAATCAATCAATCACAATCATTCAGTCTTTGATTAATGGTACTGTTAAAAGTAAATAGTGCCGCCTGGCAGGTATGGCTCAGTGTTTGAGCTTCATCCCATACACCAAAATGTTGCTGCTTAGATTCTGGTCAGGGCACATGCCCAGGTTTTAGGCTCGATCCCCAGTAGGGGGTGTGCAGGAGGCAGCCAATCAGCTCTCATCATTGATGTTTCTATGTCTCCCTCTCCCTGTATGAAATCAATAAAAACATGTTAAAAAATCTGAAAACCCCCCAAAACACAAAAACCAATCTTCTTAATGGGAAAAAAAAGAGAAAAAAGTAGTGCCGACCATGCATACAATATAAAAATATATTTAAATTCCAGTTTAAATCCCAGAACCATTTCAGTGTTTTGCTGTCATAAGAGTAATATAGGAAAGTATAAATTGAAAATACCTTCCACATAACCCTCCTTCCCCTGACGATAACCACAGCTAATAATTTTTAAAAAATTAAAAAAAAAAAAATACATTAAAAAAAAAAAAAAGATACATAAAAAAAAAAAAAAAAAAAGAGTATTTGTGTGCCCTGACCGGTTTGGCTCAGTGGATAGAGCGTCGGCCTGCGGACTCAAGGGTTGCCGGCTCAATTCCGGTCAAGGACATGGACCTTGGTTGCAGGCACATACCCAGTGGGGGGTGTGCAGGAAGCAGCTGATCGATGTTTCTCTCTCATCCATGTTTCTGACTCTCTATCCCTCCTCTTTCTCTCTGTAAAAAATCAATAAAAACATATTTAAAAGAGTGTTTGTGTTCATCTAGAGCATTATACACAAGCATAGTTTTATACCGTGGCGTCATGTTCCAGACAGTCGTGCCAACTTTTACAACATACTCATTTTTGGCTTAAAAAATAAGGTCACAAAGTCCAGAGGACAAGAGTCCCGATGTAATGGATGAGACTCTGCTCCGATTTTCTTTAGTTCTCCACTCTGTTCTCCTTGCTGTAGGCTTGGTTCTCAGTCTTGCTTCCCTCGTGGTTACAGCGTGGCTGCTGCAATTCCAGGGATGATATCCCCATTGAAAATGATCTGTAGGCACGAAAAGGAGCTGGCTTTCTTATTTATGTTTTTGGGAGTAAGGAACTTTTCCCAGAATTTCCCTAGGAGACTTCTCCTCCTGCCCATGGTCACACACTCATGCCTGAATTGTTAACTGGCCTGGGAAGATGGGCCACCACACTGACAGAGCTTGGGGAGAGAGAGGACAGGCACCTCGACAAAATCTTTTTAGAAGAAGAAAGATGGTTACCGTATTTTCTGGTGTATAAGACGACTGGGCATATAAGACGACTTTTGAGAAGACTTTCCTGGGTTAAAAAGTCGTCTTATATTCCGGAAAATACGGTATATGCGTAAAGGAATGTTGGATAATTTCTAATGTCTTTTGCTGCAATATCAAGCAGACACGGAAGTAACATCCTTATGCCTTAATGGGAATGTTTATTCAGACTTGAGATCCTTCAGGTTTTTGTGCCAAAGTAGGTCCAGGAAGTGACGTCCTTATCTAGGAGGAGCCGTCAGAGTTTATGCTCCATGGCTGGGACACGGAAAACCTGGGTCCCCACCTCATCCAACTGATTCATGCGGCTTTCATCCCAAAGAGGGGTGTTGAGTTGCTGTTGTGAATTCTGGGCTGGAGACAGAGAGGTGAAGAAGAATGAATTCTTGCTCTTGAGGAACTTAGCAATTTAATAGTGAACAGAAAAGGTAAATAAATCATTGCAATGGGAGTGAAACATGCTTTGATAGTAGTTCAATGAGAGTACAGAGGAGGGTGCTCTAATGAATTGCTCTTCCAACTCCTGATTACTTTCCTTCCACAAAGGCGTACATCCCATCCCAATGCCTGATGTCCTCAACAGTTCACAACTGAGCAGCTAATGGATGAGTCCATTTATGTTGCGGATAATACGTTGTCACTAGCTATTTATATTGAAACTGCAATTCCCAACTATTCATTGTGACGACTTCTATTTTAGGAGCTGGGTTCTGTTCACCCCGCTGTGCAGGAGGCCCTGATAAGCTGGGTGCTGTTTTGGTAATGGAGCCAAATGCTAATAAATTAATACACTTACTAATGTGACAAGGTCGCCAGCATCTTGTCCAAACCTCTGTACATAACCATCTTTTTGTTCTTCATCTGTGAATCTGGTGCTGAGATTTCAAAGGTGAATGTGATTATTTAAGTCTCCTAAAGGGCTTATAGCTAAAATATTCCCTGAACAGCACTATTTATCTACCACTTAGAATGTGGACGTTTGTCTGTGGTTGAAATCTCCACCTTCTATTTTACTGTCTTCCTGTCTCTAGAAAGATGACTTTCTGCTCTGAAGCTACAGATATAATGTGTTTCTGTGTATTGGAGTGTTGTGTTTTCCAGAGAATCCAGCGTCAAATTCAATAAGGAAGCCAATTTAATCAACATTTAATTTGATCACCTGCTGCAGTTACACCTGTTTTAGATTATGAATCTTAAAATGGAGAGGTTATTTTGTCTGAGTAATATCATTCAATTTAGACATCTTCATATTTTTTTATGTTTAAAATGAAACAATATTTTTAAGTATAAATATTTGATAGTAAATGAATCGGATGGTAAATTTATGTGATAACCTCTTCCTGAATGTACCAATGATACAAAGATACTCATTTATTGAGACAGCCACCTTTATTTTTTATTCTCTTAAAGTTCAAACTTTATTTTCTTAAAACATTCTGGTCTAATCTGAGAGCGTACTTCTGTCTGTCAGCCATCTCTATCAAGTGGTGCCTCTCCAACCAGCCCTGTTTCCTCCTGTGCACCTATACCTTCCAACCAGTGTTATTTTTATTCTTATGTCTTTACCAGACCGCCTGTCCCTTAGTGTGTCCACCCATGAGGGCAGGGCTAGGAGTGTACTCCCACCACCCAAGATGGTGCCTGCCATGACACGAAGCAGATTTCCAATAAATATGTGTTGACTTGAGGGATAAAAAGATAGAATTTATAAACCAAAATGAAGGGTCTGAAAAGTTCTAAGAAGTCTTTTCTGCTAGTGGAGCTCTGTCTGCCCACTGGAGTGGGGAAGGGACATTTTAGGAAGGACATGAGGACATGAACATCTGGAATTCGACAGCCACATGTTCAAGTGCAGGTTAACATCTGGAGCCCCAGCCTACTTCCTGGTACATTGTCCTTCACCACGCTGTGCCCCAGCCTGGGGAGAAATGAAATCCGTCTCCAGTCACGGGCCTTTGTGAGTCGGATGCAAGTTACAGAGCCTTTTCCTAGGAGAAGTGCACTAGTGTGCACACAGTTCCAGCTTTGAGGACCTGCGGCGGTGATGGCAGCCCCTTTGACTTGCAGCCACACTCTCAGAAGCTGTGCTTTCTTTGTAACTGATCTCAGACTGTGGAGAAAGACAAAGACCTGAGGGTAACCGAGGATCTGCGAGGCCACGTGGACGTGCTGACAGTTGGCATGAGGCTGGCCCTGGTCCGGGTGGGCAGTGGTGCTCACTTGGTTCTGAGATAATGCGAGGCCGTTAGCACTAAGGCCACATGGAGCTGAGTTCTTTGCTGGCATAGGAAACCTTAGACCTGTCCTTGGGCTGTGGCAGAGTGCAGAGAGCAGAACACCAAGGGCACGTTGCATGGGCTTCCCATCGTCTCTTCCGATTGCCTCTGCTCTAGAGGAAGACAAGAGGGAAAGGTGTCCTGATGAGATTAGACAGTCCACAGAGAGAGAGACAGATAAATGACAGGTAACAGCAGGGACGCAGAGGAAGCAGCAGTGAACCGCAGCACTGAACACTTCACACGCTGGATGGAGTTCACTGCCTTTGTTTAGTCGCAGATCTGGCAGCCGCTCCGAGTGACTGTGTCACACTGTGTGGAGTAAATGCAGAGAGAGCCCAGGAGCAGGTGTCTCTTCCAGGTCAGTCAGAATGGAGCGGGTGCTTTGTGAGTCAGATACTTAAGAAATGTTTTTTGGGGGTGGGGGCGAAGAAATAAAAGCAAGATTCCAGGGCCAAAGATAAAAACTGGGATTGTTTACATGGTCTGGAGACTTTGTTTTGTTTTTCTGCCAGTGGTTTACAGAACAGAAATATTAGTGTGTATAACTGTAGTATTATGAGGAGGGAAATGAGTTACAGCATACTAGAAGGCCTGGTGCACGAAATTCGTGCATTGGGTGGGGGTCCCTCAGCCCAGCCTGTGCCCTCTTGCAGTCTGGAAGCCCTGGGGGAATGTCTGACTGACAGCTTAGACCCTCGGGAGCCCCCTGAGTGCACTAATGTCGTGCACCAGGCCTGTAGTGAAGGATATAAAATAATGTCTTTGTTAATCATTGAAATCTCTAAAAATATGATATATCTTGTCTTCCTGGTACACATGAGAAGGAAATTATTTCATATATGAGGTTTTTTTTGGGGGGGAAGGGAAGAATAAATAATAAAAGCAAAAATTTGTCCTTTTGATAGTAAAAAGTGAATGGTAACTACACCAGACATGACTGAATTGCTTCCCTTTGCCCCAGTATCTAAAGAAATAGGCTCATCGCTCTGATAGGTCTGTGTTTAAAGTGAGTACTTGAACTCTATGCAACAGCTAAATAACTTAGAAATGTGTAATAAAAACCAGGCTTTTCCATTGAGTGAATTGTTCTTTCTTAAATACCATTGTGTGTTTTTAAACTCAAAGGCTGGGGGTAGACTTAGGACCAATTTTTCTGAGGACTGAGTGACTCACTAGAGAAGCCAGAAGGGTCAGTGATGAGGAACCCATTGAACCTATAGAATTTCTCTGAGGCTTTAAAACTAGTCGGCTGCATATTGAAATTGTGTTTCCATATCATTTCACAGTGTTTTAAAAATAGTCACTCCGAAGACATCGGGGGGCAGGGGAGGCTGGGAAAAGCTAAGGGGGGGGCGGGGGGAAGGAGACATATGTACTACTCTTTGTAATACTTTAAGCAATAAAAAAAAATATTCACTCTGTATGCTGCCTTTTATGCACTGTCGCATCCAGGTGTTTCCTTACCAAGGGTTGGACATTCTTGCCTATGACCCAAGAGTCCCACCAAAGCATGTCTTTGGTTGTATTGTGAGATTTTATGTAATGCTACAAAGATTGGTGTATGAGAAATTTTACTTCTATTTCATGAGAGATTTGTGGTTAATGCTATATTTAAAATTGACCTTTTTTTATTAAATAGATCCTTAGAGGAGAATAGTGCTCCTAAATCAGGAGGCCTATTGGGCTTGAGAATTAGGTAAATATTCATGTTTGCTTCTAAATATTTTGCATCATTGTTTCCTGGACCTGCTGCATATCCAGCCTAATGCCTTTGGAGTTCTGATTGCTAAGTAATTGAGCTGTTTTTTTTTCCCAGGAGATTCAATGTTGTTAATTAAAAGTTTAAATGGCTTTTCTTACCCGTTGGAACTGGAAGTAGATTTTGGTGCAGGGACCACAATTTCAATTTATTTAAATGACAGTAATTGCAGCATTGCCAGGTATTTGCTTGCTTCTTATTTATTTTGGCCTTTTCTTTATACAGAAAGTTGATGTGGAAAAATGGGTATGTGTTTCCATGGATTTGCAAAGGAATTGGCATCTAAACACGTGCACGTTGGCTGTTGCCTCTAATATTTTCTGTGTGGCTTCCTGGTGTGGCTTGTACTATTAGTTTCCACAATAACTGCTGTGTTGTACTGAACAAATATGAATAGGTCTCTGGTTGGAACCTTGTGTATGGTTTGGTCTCACTGAACTGGGGGATATGAAGATGTGCTCCCCCCGCCCCCCCCCAGCAGAGCTATATAGTTTCTCTGTAATTGGCTTTCAGATGCAATGCAGTTTGGTCAGCAGGAGGGCTTTTAGTACATCACGTATCACAAATCTTAACCTTCAAGTCCTACTGCGTAACTCTTACATTTTTCCAGGTACAGTGGAAACTGGCGGTATATTCGTATAACCTTGAAAGATGAAGGCGATAGTGTCATGAGGAAAGGACTCATTCGCAGGACGTTGGACGCTGAGTTTGGGACAGCAGTGTGATGTGGCCATGGTCCATTCCTATGGTTCTGTGGTCTGTTTCCTCCTCAGTTTATAGCCTGAGACGGAGCGGGGAAGAAGCAGGTAGAATTCGTTACCTGTTTCTATCCTTGAGTGTCACAGAGAACAACTTACCCCCTGCTCTGTGGGAGGTGCGGGAGGACATCTCCTCCATTCTCTGGGTTGACATAGGCTGGGTCCTGGGGCCTTTCTCATATTCAGACATGAAACGCCCCAAGTCATTTCAAGTCACACAAGGCTCATTGTGGTAATTAAAATGCCCAGCCCCGTGCAATAGGAGGGTCCGAACTGAACTCAAGTTAACTTGTCTCCGTAGCTCAGGCCTCTCCAGGCTGGAGGCCTGCAGGTGAGGGGTGAGGAAGGGGCTCCCACTTGTCCTCTATGTCCCCACCCAGTTGTTGCTGATTTAGTTATTCTCTCCAGATGGACTGGAGGAAGAAGGCAGCCCGAGGCAGCTCCTCTGCTCATGCTTTAGGGTTCATGCAGCCCAGTGACACATGCACGTGTCCCAGGGATAAAGGGTGAGGATTGCAGTGGCTTACCAGACCGGTTTATTTTTCTTTTCCTCTAAAAGAGAACCAGACAACTCTATGCATATGTGTCAGATCCACTGCCCTCCAAGGAAAAGACAGTCTAGTCAAACATTGTCTGTGCAGTGTGGATAGCTTAAAAGAAACTACAGCTATATCAATCTGCCCCCTCCCCCCCCAATTGTGAATTCTTCTTAAAAACACCAGCGTGCCAGCGCTGGTCATGAGTGTGTGTGATGCGGGGCAGGGCCTCGGGCTGTGTCACTGCATGTGCAGGTGGCAGCCCAGCTCCTTTTAGATGCTCTGGGGCCACTCTGCACAAGTCTAGCAACAGAGCACTCTTCGGTCTGGTCAGTGGGAAGCCTAGAAAAGAAAACATTTCCATGGGATTTAAAAAATCTTCACCTAAGGGAAGGCTTTCCATTGATTTTTAGAGAGAGGAGAAGGGAGAGGGATAGGGGGAGAGAGAAATATCAGAGTGCGGGAGAAACATCCATGGGTTGCCTCCCATACGCAGCCTGACCAGGGATAGGATCCCCAACATTGTGTGTGTGTGTGAGTGTGTGTGTGTGACGTAGAGCCACGCAGCCAGTGCTTCATGGGATGTTTTTATCAGAAGACAAATATTTGAGGTTCTCTACAAATGTATATGCAGATCCCCTGTTGGATAGTACATACTGATATATGCTTACAACTTGAAATGCTTAATAGTAAATGTCTTTCGTTTTCTAAAATTTGTTAGGAGCACCAATAATCATCGTTAACCTAAAACAGCCACCAAACCCAAGTCTTCGTTGGTGAAATACCTTTTTTTTTGGTCATCATGATGAGGTTGAACAGATTGTCCTCACTCATAAGGACAAGTTGCCAGCCCGTGACCTCCTGACATCATTTACCATTGATACCAGTTACAGATACGTAACTAAGCAGCCTCTGTTTTCTCATCTTAAAATGAAATGATCCTTTACAATTTTTCCTTAAATTATAATATTAAAAATGAAAGCTTGGCTGGTGTGGCTCAGTGATTGAGTGTCGACCTGTGAACAGGCCCGTGTTGGAGCTCCATCCCCAATGTGTGATCATGTAGGAGGCAGCCAGTCAACGATTCTCTCTCATCATTGATGTTTCTCTCCTCTCTCTCTCTCTCTCTCCTCCCCCTTACTCTTTGAAGTCAATAAAAAATATATTAAAAATGAAAAATCAGTCACAATAGAATGCCACTAATGTACATATCACTGTGTTTTTATGTTTCAGGGAACCAGCTATGGTATCTATAAGTATGTAGGTTGAAAACTTGCTATTTTCTATAAAACTAATGTGAATACCTATATCTTTTCTCTGTAGGACTTGGATGCTTATGACAACTAAATGTAGTCCTAAGTTTGGAAAAGTAATGCCATCTTCCTTCCTAGTTCTTTTTTATCTGTGTACGCCTCCTGGGAATAGGTCAAGGAAACTGGATGGGCCTAAAAGAAAATGAGGGAATATATACACATAATATGTTTTGTAGAAGAAAAAGGAGCTATTAAAAGTCACGAGAAGAGGCTGTGTCATTTTAAGAGTGAAGCTTCTGTGATATTTTCTTAGGGTTTCTGTGATATTTTCTGTTGGCTTGGGAAGGGTTCATGGTTACTATCACCTTGGCACTTACCTGCTTCCAATCCACTGTTTCTACTAAAATCAGTTGCATTGCTGTTTATGTCACTGCATTTTCATGCAAAAGATGAAACCGTTTTCAAAGCATTTTCAGAGTATAATTTTAAGATGATACCTTCGGGCTTTTTTGGCGCTTAGATGTGTCCTAAACTGAAACAGGCATCACAGTAGAGCAGCATGTTTTCACAGGAAAAGGAAGAACGAATGTGAAAACACCTGTACAAGGAGTTTTGCTTGCTCCTGCTTTTCTCTGGCATGCAGTTGATACTGTTTGTTGTGACAACACAGTGAATGTGTTTTTGTGTGTTTATTGTTCCCATAACTCCATTTAGAAATCTTTATAATATAGTAAGAGATCTTTTAAAATGTCTTTGAAATAATTTATTTAATACCTTTTCTCTTTTCTTCTGCCCCCACAGAAATTCATGATGAAGGTAAGACCCTAGATCACCTATATGTTTTGCTTTGTACATTTCGTGTGTTTGGTTTAAATTTTGAATTCATGGCACTCTTCTTCACATCTGAAAGTTTTAGAAATCAAAGTTTGGAACTCTTAAATTTAAATGAATCAGCCTCATATTTAGACTTGTCAACTTCATAAACAGCATTTGGCACCTTTGTGCCTTATGCTAACACATTAATTTAATTTAGCCAACGTTAGGATTTCTCCCATTGAAACAAACATTTTCACTCGTTCTCCAGTTAGCACTTTCACTGCGGGTATCCTGTTGGCTGTTTTTGGTGTGATGCTCTTGCATGAATCCACTAGGAAATTCACACTCTGGGGAATGAGAAGAAGCACCAAAAAGCTGCTAGAGCATTTATTCCTCCAGGAGACAGGACAATAACCTCTTTTCACTTTCCAACCCATTGGAAAAACAGAAAGGTTTGAAAAGGAGGCAGACGAAAGCGCGGAGAGCACGTGGTCACGGCACTGAAGGAAACACAGAGGAGGGGGAGCAGGATGGCAGTATTGGGGACAAAAAGTAGAAGGCTTTGGTTTCAGTTTTAAGTACCTACTACTTTTCTCATATAACAATCAAAACTTTGATTTTAAAAGTAAAGAAACAATGTATAGAGAAACTTACTGTATTTAGTTAATAAAGTCTTACTATAGTTTACAATTTCAAAAGAATATAATTTCAAAAGATACCAACTCTGAAAAATGTTAATTCAAAATTCTGGTGTAGATGTGAGAGGCTGCGTACTCTCAGACAGTAGACACCCATAAATACATATGTATATATTTTAATCCTCACCCGAGGATATGTTTTTATTGTTTTTAGAGAGAGAGAGAGAAGTGAGAGAGGGAGAGAGAGAGAGAGACAGAAACACCAATGTGAGAAACATCCATTGATTGCCTCCCATAGGCACCCAGACTGGGATTTAACCGGAACTTGGGTATGTGTCCTGACCAGGAATCGAACCCACTACCTTTCCTTGTACAAGATGAGGCTCTAACCAACTGAGGCACACAGGCCAGAGTCGCCCATAAATATTTTTTGAATGAATAGGAAAGAGTGTTTCTTATGTATAATATTTATGGAGAATTACAGGCCTGAAGTATGGATGGCATTAATGTGAACTGAAGGCTTATTTATATGTAAAATACAATTGCCTTTTAATTGGTGCAATTGACTACTTTGCTCATATTTTAGATTCTAAAGAACAGTTAACATTAACTTCCAAAATCACCAAGATTTTTTTTTTGAAGTGTAATCTTGAAGGCAGGCCAGCCTCGAGCTTGCTTCCCCATTAGCTTGATTGACTCTTAGCTGGTTGGTCCTGGCTGGCTTCCCAGAGGCCAGTGTGGTCAGAGCATCATGTGCTTACAGGGTAGGTTTGGGGGCTGGAGGGAAAGGGGCCTGCTCCAGAGGACTGAGTTACTGTCTCCTCACTGAGACTGCGCAAGGGTCGTCCACACCCACCTGAAACCGGGTTGCACAGTCTCGAAGGAGTAACCCCAGAAGTGGTGACCATCTTCATATAGTACCACATCAAGTTCAGAGGAAGTCCATACACACAGGTGGGCAAAAGTAGATTTAGGGTTGTTCATGCGGAAAATAACACAATAATCTATATATATAAAAGCCTAAGTGACCATTACAACTGGAATAACTGGTCGACCAGTTGCTATGATGCACACTGACCACCAGGGAGCAGATGCTCAACACAGGAGCTGCCCCCTGGTCGTCAGTGCACTCCCACAGCCAACCTTCAATGGCCCCTTCCCCCAGGTGGCCCCAGTTGGTGGACTGCCTGGCCAGCCTCTTGCAACGTGTCATCCCTGGTTGGCCAACATCCCTTGGCCCCTCCCCTTGACTGGCCTACCTCCCACAGCCCCCTCTCCCCTTCCTAGTCAGCCACCTGATCAACCCCAATGGTGGGTCAGCGGTCCCTCCCTCCAGCCAGTCAACTTCTTAGGGTCTCTCCCCCTGGCCAGCCAGCCCCCTCATAGGCCTCATTTGCCAGCCAGCCCAAGGGATCCCACCCATGCACAAATTCGTGCATTGAGCCTCTAGTTAATAAATAATAATGCAAGAATAAACTTTTGTGTTTTCACAACTATAAACCTACTTTTGCCCACCCTGTATTTATTCACTTAAAAAAAGACTGGCCACATTTAACAAGAAAATTGACAGGATGCACCAATTAAAAAAACACAGGAAGGAAGAAGTCATCCCTTATGATTCATCCCCACACACAATTCTTTTGATAACTGTCTGTTGAATGAATTGAGTTACCCAGTTGGCCCAAAAGTTGAAATTACATATTTTTATTTTTTTTTCAGAAAAGGAGTCAATTAGATTAATGTCATATAAAATGACAAGTTAGAAGAAAAGTACTGTAGCTCATGTGACAGAAATTGCATCCCTTTGTGGTAACTTAAGTTAATTAGTAACAATTTAGTGGGGATTATGTGCATACTGGTATGAATTCTATTAGGACTAAATCTGGCGTAATAGGCATTTAAGTGATGAGGAAATCTCTAGTTAAAATCTATAATTGTCTAATTGTGTAGAATGTATAGTTGAAAGAGAATGTAGACACTAAAATGTCTCTTAGCTTAACCAATTTGAACATTTATACATTCTCATATATAAACATATGAAATGCGTGGACAGAACGTTACAGTAAAAGGAGTACTTCATCATTTCTGGTTAAATCTTCTTTTTAAAAAGTTTGTTTTGATGGATGTGACTGTCAGGAAAGTTCAGCTGGATTTCATGGCTTTGGAGCTTGTATCTCCTGTGAAAGGCAGCTCCTGCCACTGCAGCCCAGATCAGTCAAGGTCGGGGAATTGCCCTTGGCCACAGAGGCGCGTGTAGCACAGAGAATGCAAGTGCTTCCTGTAGAGGGCCTCGTCCGAGGAGGAACATCATTTTACAAAGTAGATTCCCCCCTTTTTCCTCAGTATGTGGAAAAGAGACTTTCCTTTTGTTTTAAAAGCAGTTTTTAAAATAATTTCAGTAAATTTTCATATTGATTTTAAGAATGGTTCTGAGGCCTTTTAAGTGGAACATGAAGTTATTTTAAGAAATTATTTGGGATAATATGAAGGGATATAGTGTTAGTAAGAAATGAACCTGGACTCTTTCCTAGAAACCTTTGGGAGGTCGGAAAGGTGTTGAGCCTGTGGCTGATTTGATCAGCTTTGCATTTTTGGAAGGCTCATTCACTGAACAAATGCTTAGCCCTTATGTGTACCAGCACCTGGGTACAGTAGTGACCAAAGAGCTGAAGGTCCCTCCCAATGCAGACCCCGTGCCGTGGGAAATAAGGACCGTCAATATCTGTGATCAGTATCACACATCACGCCGAGTGTTCCCTGAAATCAGCTCTTGCTCCCAGAGCCAGGGCACCTGCGCATCCACGGCGCAGGCTGCATGGAACCCTTTAGTCCACGTGAATATCTTCCCACCGCCCTCGGTTGTCCGCAGCAGCTCTTACCTTTTCCTGGAGGACACGGGGACTTTTTATTGACTTCGTTACGTTTTGGTTTTTCTTCTCTTGTCGACACTGTCTCGTCCCTTGCAGACTGCCCAAGGGGGTGGTCACCGGACACTCCTCTACGGACACGCCATCCTGCTGCGCCACTCCAACAGCGGCATGGTAAGCTGTGCCCTTCCATCTGCCGTGGTCGGGAAAGGGAGGGCTGCTGTGCCCTTTAAGATCCGTACCCTGCTTAGTCCTCCCACTTATAAGATGAGGAGTAGCTTAAAGTGACCTTTAAGGTCCTTCAATTCTGTCATCGTAGGACCCCTGTTTTTAGTATCTCACTTTTGATAGATTAGTTAAGTATTAAGAGTAAAATAAGAACCATTTTTCATTTCTGATGTTGTTTTAACAGTTTATTTATTAAAGAATGAAAGTATTGTTACTGAAAGATAATAGAAAAATCTGCCTGTGAGTTGCACTGTCACTTTTCACAAACTTCCCTCCTTCCCTCCTTCCTGACTAGTTGTCTCTTTCTTTCTTCACATCAGCTCCTTCTTGCACCCAGTCATACACTTGATCCCCCCTGAGCCCCTCTCAGGCTATGTCCCCTGGTTCACCATGTACATGTGTTACATGTGCTTATGCCTGCATGTCACTGCTCCTAGGAGGCCCTGCATGTGCTGTTCCCCTCACTGGGAAAACCAGGACTTTGCCAAGAAGCGTCCAGATTGCACTCTGATACCAAAGCAAGTCAGAATTACGTGGGGTGGGACTATAACCGAGTCGTGACACCTGCTGCTCTTCTGTGTCCTTTAGTACCTGTGCTGTCTGTCCACCTCCCGGTCTTCCACTGACAAGCTGGCCTTCGACGTTGGCTTGCAGGAGGACACAACAGGTGAGTGCCTGGCTTTGATCGTATGTGCTAAGGTGCACTGGGTAGCTTAGGAAGTACTACTGCATGTCTTCAGCACCTTCCATCTTAAAAATAATTTTAAGCCTAAAAATGTAGTATAATCAGTGTCCTCATCCAGGCAAAGGGGCAGAAAATGAAAGTCTTCTTCATATCTCTGTCACCGGGCATTGGCCTACATATCTATGCAAACACATGTATGTTTATGTATTTTTGAAACAAAAATGTATATACTGACACGTTTATTCTTTTGGAGAATCAAGATAGGAGAACATAAGCTTTATTTGTGTTTTTGTTCTCAGGGCTCTGACTCTACACTTTCTATGCAATTTGACTATTTTATCATTTGCAATAAGCATACATGACTTTGGGAATTAAAAACTAAAAACTAAACTAGTAGAGAAGAGAATGGCAGGAAAGAGACCAACTCTTATCAGGTTGTTCCTTTCATGGGTGGGATCAGGCGGTCTTTCACACGCTGTTTTCTTTTTAAAATACTTCGCTATAAATTTTTCACAGACTACAAATGGATGAAAATAAAGCTATATTTACCAACTTAAGTTTTTAATAGACCAACATATTGCCTTCTTCTTGAAATTCCAAGAATCCCAGGTACCAAAAAGATAAATATGCTATTATTTCGATTTCATTTTATTTGGGCTCAGCCATTTCTCTGTAGTTTTGCTAGTTTTTTTTTAAGTTTTATTATAATTCCTTTACTTCAGCACACAATTATATGAAACATTCAGTTCTCCCCCAAAAAGTGCAAGGCACACACAATGTGGAAGTTGTTTCATACATTGAGGCGACTACAAAATATCAAACTACAGCAGCCCCTCTTCTGCCCCAGGTGCCTTATGCCCATGTTCCCTGGAGCTCACAGCTGCTTCTGAGTTACTTATATTTACCGTTAGTCCCGTGTGGCCTTTATCAGAACTAAACTCACAGGCAGATGATATGTCTTCCTCGTTTGTTGATGCATCCCTTGCTGCTAAAGCAATGATGGTCTACTAGTGGGCGCTTTATAAATGTTTGAGTGAATGAATGAAGAATTCCTTACAACTCTAGAAATGTGAATTGAGTGAGTGGAGACCAGGAATTCTGCAAGGTGACACTCAAGTAAGACGGTGGTTTGTGTGAGAAAAGCTGCTCGGAGCACAGATTACCTATTAAATGTAAGCATGCTTAAGAAATTCCCTGGCTTGTGTGGCCCAGTGGTTGAGCATCAACCTGTGAATCAGGTCATCACGGTTGGATTCCCTCAGGGCACGTGCCTGGTTGCAGGCTTGATCCCCAGTGTAGAACGTGCAGAGACAGCCGATCAGTGAGTCTCTCTCATCACTGATGTTTCTATCTTTCTCTCCCTTTGTCTTAGAAATCAATAAAAATATATTAAGAAAAGAAATAGCATTTGCTGATTCATTTACTCAGTTATGCAAAATGAATTTTTATTGAGTGCCAGAGCATTAAAAAAAAAGCTAGCATCCGGGGAAACCCCGGTGAGCCAAACATGGAAGGCCCCACTGTTATGGGATTTAGATTCTGGCATTGGGGAAATAGAAAGAAGAAAAGTGTTATGGGAAATGATAGAGCTGAGCAAAGGGAGAGAATGCAAACTATTAGATGACAAGTCACTAAAAATATTCTCATTCTTGGATGAGAATATTAGGATGTTTTGGATAGAATTTGCATTTATTTTTAAAAGGAAGTATGACCACACTGAGGAATTGTGTGCTAGTTTGTGTCTTAGCAGGCACAAATGAAGAAACGGGCAGTGAGCATGTAGCTCCTGACGCTTATGCACGGCTAGTTCCAGGAGGAATTACTTGATCACACCCAGCTATTTTCATAATGGGGTTTTCTTATATGTTAACTTAGACGAATAGAAACCCACATTTTTTAAATCACAAAATAAGGCACCGGGTAGTAAAATTTAGATAATAGTTGTGCCCATTTTAAATCAGCATCCCCTCCCAGAAAGTAAATTGTTATATTGTCACATCATAAAACTCCAAGTCCTTCTGCAAACCAACTGGCAAAAATTAGATGTTATCACAGAGTAACATGAACAGTACACCATATGCTTTTGTAAAGAGTGGAGTCAGGTCTGCACGACCAGTGAGTTTCTCCTTATGTTGTAGCATAAAGATCATTTAAAACCAATTCTTAATAGGGGAAAAAACTGAAGTTCCAAAACCGTCACAACCAGTTCTATGACAAGCTGTATGTTTCGAAGTGTCTTATCTCAAGCTAATTGGCGACTGCTTTTTATTTTCCTGGTCTAACAGATTAAGTAGCATTATAATTCCAATTCCTGAAGGTGGTGTGAGCAGAACAGATTTCTGTTGAGACTGACTGTGAAGACTTCTTTTACTCCCTTTTTAATGTGGAGTCGCCGGCAAAGCATGTGGCTTTTGCACTAAGAGGCTGCTCTGTGTTGCTCGTCCCTCCTGCAGGCGAGGCTTGCTGGTGGACCATACACCCCGCCTCCAAGCAGCGGTCTGAGGGCGAGAAGGTGCGCGTTGGCGATGACCTCATCTTAGTGAGTGTGTCCTCCGAAAGGTACTTGGTAAGTGTGGAGAGGAGGGCACGGACTCGCTGAGATGATGCACGAAGGTCAATAAAACAGCCCCTTTAAAGTGTAGATTGCAAATTATCCAGGAGAATTGCTTAGAAACAAGCCTGTTCCTCTATTTGATGAGAGAGCAGTAACTCCCCAGGTAGAGGAAGGACATGACACACAGTCGTGCGGCTCACCAGGTGCATTTGAACAGGCTCCCTGTGTGCCCTGCCCTGGGTGGCCCCTCCTCCCCCAGTGTGCCCCGTCCTGCCCTGTCCTGACCCTGGTGCCTCTTCCTGGACTCTGTCACAACACACTGCACACAGTCCGATTGGGAATTCAGAACTGGGACTCTTCTGTACCTGACAAGAGGGCTGCATGAATGAGGTGTGACCCCTCATTTGGATATTTATGTGAGAAATTGCATAATTATGTGGATATTCCGTGAGAAATACTTGCCACGTGAAGAGACACAGACAAAATAAAAACAAGTTGAGTTTTCATTGCATTGTTTCAAAGAGTAGAGGCTGACAATGGGAAAATGAGGAAAAGTTTAGGTTTAATCGAAGGCATTTTTTTATTTTGTGGTAAAGGCCAATATGTATGTAATTGAACTTATTAGTATTTAGTGAATTGTATATTTGCTAAAAAATAATCATTTGCAGAATTTTGCAGATTGAAATCAATGGAAGTGTGTGAGATCCCAGTGCAAATATTATGGTTTTTAGAAATGTTATTTTCTGTCAGCCTGGTTTCCGTTTTGTTCAAGAGTTTGTGGATGAGCAGCTGAAGACCACTCTGTGGTGGTTCCACCTGCCCAGTGGCCTGAGCAGGGGGGCTGCAGGCAGGCCTTCCGTGGACACGGCTGACCAGTCTGGAGGGCAGCTGAGCCTTCAGACCAGTCTGCCACCTTGGGTGGGACAGCAGTGAACTTGGCAAAATAGTATTTCTATTTTAAGGTTAGGGTCAGGGTGAGAGAATATTCCTTTGAGGAGTCAACATTGTTTTGGGAACTTACGTGGTGTGATGTTCTCAAGGACATTTTTGGACTTTCTCCCACAGGCTGAAATATGCAAAATTTTATGGTTCTACCAAATTTGTTAATTTTTTTGCTGCCTAGAACATAGGACCCTTGACCTGATGCCACCTCACTGGTGGGCCTGCCTGTGTTTCCCCATGTGTGCTCTAAGCCCAAGACAACGCTCCCCGTCCCATTTGTCCCGTTGTCCCGTGTCTCTGTGCCTTGGGGTGCATGCTTGTCTTCGTCACACTATCCCCTTGTCTTGGGGGGCCAGGGCGGCCCAAGCCACTTCCCAGTGACAAGGTTTCTGGTGCATTAAAAACAAAAATACCCAAAGTGGTATTACAGTGAGTTTAGTATAAACACTTAGCAAATTAACACTATTAATGCCCACACTCAAATCCAATGTATTACAGACGTGTTTCAGGACAGCATCTCTAAGTATATAAAAGCGAGGTCCAAGATGGTCCCTCAGCCCCCACGAAATCTGTGCCACCTGTGGAAATGCCAGCTACCTGCAACCCTAGTGCAAGGACTGGTAGGGCTGCCTAACACGCTCTCTTCTCTCCGTTCCGGTAGCACTTGATTACAGTTCACCTACCATTTTTTAAGACTTGTAGCATTTTGTGTACATCACTTTTCCTTCTAGAGTCTAGGTACTCGCACGGTGGGAGAGTGCTCTATTAATATTTAGCACAATGTTCTATACGCATTCCGTGAACCACGATGAATTAATAAATGGTAACTATCTATCAAAATACTAGAGGCCCGATGCATGAAATTCATGCAAGAGTAGGCCTTCCTTCCCCCAGCTGCTGGCACCAGCTTCCCTCTGGCACCCAGGACCCAGGCTTCCCTCGCAGGCCTGGCTTCATCCCCGGCTTCGTCTGGAAGGTCTTCCGGAAGGATGCCTGGTCTAATTAGCGTATTGTGCTTTTATTATCATAGATGGCATGATATTTCACTTGAATTCAAAAGTAAAAATTCAAGCATTGGTATTTATATCACCTGATCACGGTCTGCTAAGAGCCATATGGTTTTATAGCAGAGTTGCGCGCGCATGCGTGTTCATGTGTGTGTGTGCGCGCGTGTGAATGGGTGCACGTTGTTATGGCTAAGGCCATTGAAATAGGTATATTGAACTTATTTTAGGTGTGTGCTACTGTGACTGTGAAGGTTCTGCTTCTGCAAGCCTTCGTTTGTTGAATAATATTGCTGGATGCCAGGGGTACTGCCATGAACCTATGTCAGACAGCAGTACAGGATGAGGAAGAGAGATACACTTAGTTATCATTGGTTGCTATGGAGGAAAGCACATTTTTCTTGCTTGTAGAAACAGATGGATATGGTCTATTTGTAAATAAAGAGAAAGAGTGCACTGCCTGTTTTTGCTGGTGCCTCGAGAATAGCATATTCAGGTGAGAGCAGCCGTGGGTGTGAAGGCCCGAGCAGCTCCCCTGCACGACGGTCCTGCTGCGACTTCCTGCTCCTCATGCAGCTGGGAGGGTTGGTTTCTGGGCGAGTTCAGGTGCGATGGGACCTTTGAAAGCTGAGGCTGTCATCTGTCACCAGCATTGGAGAAATGCTACAGAAACATTACAGGAAAAGCGGTGATGTTTGCCGAGATGACCCGTGGAACACAGGGTCTGTCTGATACTCTAGTGGAGGCAGGTGGTAAAATAACCAAGGCCTTCTGCTGTGTTATTCTAGAGTGGTTTCCTAATTTTTCTTTTCTTTTAGTTGGAGAACTCACATATTATGGCTCTTAAAATATTAAATAGGATATTTTACACATTTTATTTTTAAGAAGGAAAATCTAAAATTTGTACTATCTGCATTTTGGAGAAAATGTGTTTCTCTTGGTTTTAGATACCTATTAGGAAACATCACCATCGGATGGCTATTGTGTCAAGTTGCAGATAAGAGTTCATAACCTCATAAAGCTAAGACATTGGTTCTATAGATTTCACCCGCATCGTAAAAAGGCACTGCGGTCTGATAGGTAGACAGTTATAAGTTGGTAATGGTAAGTATCCACTGTCTGTATAACTTGGTCCATCGGTAGGCCTTAAAACAAAAGAATCTGCTTCAATGAATACATTTATTTTAGTGTATTCATTTGTTTTCTGAGTCGTGGCTTAAGTTAGTACCTCTTAGAATGAAGATGGGAAAAACCTAAAGACAAATAGAAACCAACCTTTTTCTACCGACCTCTTCATGTTGAGTGACAGGGCTGACAGAGACGCCCAGGGAGCGCAGTTCCCGTCTGTGTGGGGTGCGGGTGGGCAGCCGGTGAAGCCTCTTTGCCTCCCTCTCCACAGCACCTGTCCTATGGCAGCGGCAGCGGCAGCCTGCACGTGGACGCCGCTTTCCAGCTGACACTCTGGAGCGTGGCCCCCATCAGCTCAGGAAGTGAAGCGGCCCAAGGTACACCCCTGTTCAGGGAGGGCTCGTCCTTGACGCAGGGTGTCTATGACCTTGAGCTGGCTGTTAGCCAGAGCTTGTGTCCAACTATTCTGTAACTTAGCTGATGACACTCAGGACTCGTTTAAATTGCTACTTTTATGCTGTGGTCAGCTTTAGTCTATTGTGGCTTTCTGTGCTGGCTTTTAGGGGGCTGCTTGCCCCCAGGGTTCTGGCCCCGGGGTACTGCTCAGTTAGATGGACGTCCAGGTTTCCCATCTTGCAGGGCCGGTGGCTTGGAGGGGGGTCCCAACAATGCCTGTGTGTCAGGGTTTCTGGGACATCTGCGTTGGTTCTGATCACTGTCACCTGCACAGGTCCAAGTCTGAGCCTACCCCTGCATGTATGTTTAACGGAGGATTTTACGGGGTTGAGGTGGTATTTCCAGTGGGAATGTCACTCACTCTGGGGCTCTGAGGCTCAGGTTCAACAGCAGCAGGCAGGTGGAACCGTCCTTCTCTGAGATGCGGCCAGGAGCGCAAGCCTTGCTCGACTCTTGGTTCTCTGTCAAAGAACATTGGACCAGGTGGACTGTCCGGCTACCACTGGAGCGTGCCCGCTGAGCTAGACCGAGTTTCATCCTCACAGGGTACCTGATTGGCGGTGACGTCCTGAGGTTGCTGCACGGGCACATGGACGAATGCCTCACGGTCCCCTCCGGGGAGCACGGGGAGGAGCAGCGGAGGTGGGTGAGCCTGGCGCCCCAAGCCTTGATTTTCTTTCCGTGACATAGTTTTTTAAATGAAGGAAATGCCTGTTCAGGCCGTTAGCATAAGAGAAAGTGGGCCTCTAACACTCATTGTCCCCCGAATGACCCATTTGTTGGCCTCTTTTGCAGTTTTCATCGTGTTAGGTTTTTATTACCTTCCAGCAGAATCGCTGAAAAAATCAAAACATGGAAGAAGCATTGAATTAAATGGAGTGGGAGGAGTGAACACATTAAACAATCTACTTAAAACTTCATTCAGTGTTCATTGGTTCTGATTAATTCTCTTTCTGGAACATTTAGTCTCGAATTCAGTTTCAAAATCAGATTTCTCAAATTGTACAAAAGTTGACGACCTTTTTTTTATTACCTCCCACTTGCTGCCATAGAGGATAGAAGTGACCATGTTCCTCATGTTTTATGGGATTATAATACCTCTCTCATGTTAATATTATTTGGCATTAGACCGAGATTGATGTAGTCCAGATCTCTGGGGAAAGTGCACAAATAATACTAAAACAAAAATATTCAAGATGATTTGAATGCTCTGTTTTGCCTCCTGAATTCACAGGTGCATCTGATAAGGTTAATACATAAACAAGGGAGCATTGTGAGAGCAGGGGTTGCCTGGATGATTTATTACATGGTTTTAGTTGTGAAAGGGCATTTCTCATAATACCAACATACACATTTTGGTGACTTATTTAATAAATACTTCCTTCTGTAATTTACAGAAAGATACAGGGAACATTTAGGGAGTTAACTGGGTGTTGAGAGCAGAGGGCTGTGTGGAGCTGCAAGGCCCAGGGGAGCAGGAGGTAGTGAGGATGGGCTCTGGCTTCCGTGGAAGGTGGCCTGCGCTGGCCCAGAGATCAGTGTGGATGCTGTGGATGATTCCTTAGCGTCACTGACAAACAGTAATCATGAGGGCTTTGGCGTTTGGTTGTGAAGTACCTTCCAATAAAGGTTTCTTGCTTTGGGTGTGTGTGCAACTTCTTGTTTATATTTATATTTTGGTGATACTTACACTTTTCTATTATCATTTTTTCAAACTGTTATACTAAAATATTAGAATGTGTTATACTAAAATATTAGAATGTGTTTAAGTATCTAGAACAAATTGGAAAACTCCAAATATGAATGTGTTTAAATAATATATTAAACTACACCTTAAGTTATAGCTGAGTACTTTGAAGGACCTGAATTGAATGAGTAAAGTGAGTGTATTCACAGAGGGAGATGGTGGAGGGGGAGTTGGAGCCGAATGAATGAAAGGGGTTAGAGGAGAAAATGGTAAGGGATGTGTTTACATCGAATGTTTATTTAGGGCAGACTTATGTGGGTTACTGTTGGTGTTTTTGGTTATTTTTATTTCTGGTTCTATTGTCTTTGCCAAAAAGTATGGATGGCTTTAACTGCTTATGCAGAGGTTTTCCATTTGCTTTTCTCTTTTAATTAGCTTGAAAAATAGAGTCCAAGAATGAAAGATATTAAAATCGGGCCTCTGTTTTTTAAAAACAGAACTGTTCATTACGAAGGTGGTGCCGTGTCTGTCCACGCCCGGTCCCTGTGGAGACTGGAGACGCTGCGAGTTGCGTGAGTAGCGCCTCTGAATGCAGCCCACGTGCCACTTCCCCGGGGCGCTTGGCTGGGCACCAGCAAACGCAGCGCTGACAGCGGCAGCCTCTCTTTCCTGTGCCCATCCTGCCGTTACTGATCCTTTAGGAGCCCCAGGTCACCAGGCGGGAGGGCAGCTGCTTTTGTCTTCAGTCTCATTGGTTTCTGTGGCATCATCTCATCTGGTCAGTACATCCCCCGGCACAAAAGGCTGCTGGGAGCCAGCAAGGTAGGTTTGGAGACAAGCCTGTCACTCTCTTTAGTTCTGGCAAGCTCTGGACCGAACCTTCTGGAGGCACCTGTGGGACAGAGCCCTGAGCGTGAACCAGGGCACTAGGCCATTCCCAGCAGTCTCTGTGTTTACTCACAAATAACCACCGTGTCAGCAAAGAGGGTGGGAATACAAAGCCACTGTGCATGTATTAGAGAAATAAGTTTTATATATATATAATTTCTGTGCGTGTGTGTATCTTTTTCTAGTGATTTAAAAAAGCTTTTCAGAGACTGACTTTTAGTTCCTTTAAGTAAAATGTAATGTTGATAATAAAAGTATAAATTTGAACTATTTTTAATAGAATTAAAATAAATTTTAAAAAGGATTACAAGGTTCAGTCCTTTGCCTCAAAAGCAGTAAGTTTTTAAAGTATTTGTCCTCTCACATTTGTAATATCTTAATAAAGAAAAAAAGGCAAATATCTTAACTAATAAAAGCGAAATATTAAAATTAACCGTTTCTCCGGGACGGGGGTAAGCCACGCCCACTAGCCAATCAGAATGGCTATATGCAAATTAGCTCAGGCAAGATGGTGGCCGCAGCCCTGGAGGCCAGCGCAGTGCCAGCGGCAGGGTGAGCGAGATGTGGGGGTGGGCCGGAGGGAGATGGCATGGTGATGGTTGGCGTGGGGGTGGGGAAGCGATGGGAGGGTTGGGAAGCAA
>PVJC01017678.1:0-32359 GCA_004026665.1 Murina feae
CCTCAGCACCGTTTAAAACAGTAGGAAGTTTAAAACAGTCATAAGGCTCGAGGGAATTGCCTGGAGGGCATTTCTACACACAGTCCCCGGGTTACTTCCCCTCTTCTTGCTCCTGGGTTTAGATTTCCTGACAGATGCTGGCATGTTGAAAGCAATGTAGGATAAGGAATGGAGTGGCCCACAGGCCTCCTGTGACCTTCTCCCTCCTACCCACCAACAAGGAGGCCGAGGACCCCTTTCCCTGGCTAGGATGGTCTAACATGGTCCAGGAGGCCTGGCCGAGACCCGGGAAGGCTCTGAGGTGACCCAGAGCAGATGTCACAAACCAAGGAGACCTAGGCCATATGTTAGCCATCAGGCAGGTCTCACTTGGTGTGTTGTGTTAAAATATTTGGGTTAACTGTCACTTTTAAAAATGGAAAGATGGAAAATGGATTTGGGTGAGATTTAATGACACTGGGCCCTCATACCCCTACGGCAGCATGTGGCAGGGCCGCTGCACTCCCTGAAGGAGGTTGAGTATTCGGGTCCCACAGCCTCATCCAGCATAGCTCCTTTCTTTGTTTTATTGGCTGATTGCTATCTTTGGCCTTTGAGTCCCGGATTTCGTGAGGGATGTCTGACTGCTGGCTTAGGCCCTATCTCTGTGGCATTAGGACATCACCTGAGGGGTCCCAGATTGCAAGAGGGTGCAGGCCAGGCTGAGGGACCCCCCCACCCGTGCACAACATAGTAGGTTAGTGTGAGATAGGAGCCCAAGATGCAGAGCATGAGTTAGGGGGCTGACTTGTGATCTACAGTGTACATTAGGGACCTGAGGTTGAGGGCATGTGTTAGGGACCTGACCTCTGATGCAGAGTGTTAGGGACCTGACTTCTGGTCTAGAGTGTGAATTAGGGATCTGAGAGTCAGAGTATGAGTTAGGGGCCTGACCTCTGACCTGGAGTGTGAGTTAGGGGCCTGACCTCTGACCTGGAGTGTGAGTTAGGGGCCTGACCTCTGACCTGGAGTGTGAGTTAGGGACTTGACCTCTGACCTGGAGTGTGAGTTAGGGACCTGACCTCTGACCTGGAGTGTGAGTTAGGGGCCTTAGTTAGAGTTCTACAGTTTGGGAGCCAGGCCATGTTTTCGGAACAAATCCAAATCCCTGTAATGATCTTCTTCCTGGAGATTTTTTAAACCAACAGTGACTTATCTCTGAGGACAGCTTCATTTGAAATGATCTTTTTCAGAGCTGGGCCACCAACAGACAGGACATTGCTGATGTTTGAGTGTGTGCTTTGTGCCAGGCACTGGGCTCGTGTTTTACAGTTACTATCAAAGCAACTCTATGAAGTTAATACAATTACTTATCCGTGTCTCAGAGAGGGACAGACCTTGTTTCAGATCACTGCCTGGGAAATGGCATTGCCAGGATTTGAACCCAGGCGGTTTCTACTGGAGCCCTACTGCTGTTGGTGAGAATAACAGGTTCCCTCTCTACACAGAGGAGGGCCTCATCGGACAAAGCACTCACTATCTGCCAGGTAGCTTCTAGGAACAAACATTAACTTATTCAATCCTCTTAGCAACCCTGGAGCTCTGTTCATTGAATATATAAGTGTCACGTCCAATTTTTATTCAGTTAGTCTTTTAGTAAGTACTAGAGGCCCAGTGCATGAAATTCATGCGCCGGTGGGGGATCCCTCAGCCCAGTCTGCACCCTCTCGCAATCTGGTACCCCTCGGGGGATGTCCAACTGCCACAGGGATTGGGCCTAAACCATCAGTCAGACATCCCTCTCACTATCTGGCACCGCTGGCTCCTCCTAACTGCTCACCTCCCTGCTTGCCTGATTGCCCCTAACCACTCTGCCTGCCTGCCTGCCCCTAACCACTCGCCTGCCTGCCTCATAGCCCCTAACCACTCGCCTGCCTACTTATCACCCCTAACTGCTCACCTGCCTGCCTTATAGCCCCTAACCACTCATCTGCCTGCCTCATCACCCCTAACTGCTCACCTGCCTGCCTCATCGCACCTAACCGCCTCTGCCTCGGTCCCTGCCCACCATGATGGCCGCCTCTGCCTTGGTCCCCACCACTGTGGCTTCGTCCAGAAGGTAGTCCAGAAGATCATCCGGCTGTCTGTTCTAATTAGCATATGATGCTTTTATTATCATAGGATCCCTAAGCACTCACCATAATTGTCATATCTATGCTGAGTGCTATTTATCAAATGACAATGGCCCCAGCAAGCGTGATCTTCACAGATGTTTGTTAAGGTATGTCTCGAGTGCCTGTTGAACTAATTGAATGCCTGTGCATGTTGGCCGCTGCACTGCCCCTCCTCTGGGACAGCGACCACATCCAGCGAACGGGCCGAGCCCTGGGCTCCAAGTCCTCTGGCTGTAACCCGGGGCTCCAGAGTGGGCACGTACCCCAGCCTGAGTCCTCGGCTTCTGGGGTTTCCTTCTAAGCAATGCCGCCAGCGGAGACTGGCTGAGACGGAGCAGGACCCCACAGCGACTCCACACAAGTCCACCAAGAAGCCAGGCGAGCAGGGTCCCTGCGCCCCCAGACCCCCAGGCCGTTCTCTGTCTGTGCTGTGTCCTCTCCCAAATCCACCCAGATTTCACTCCAAGATGGAGCTAATTCCACCCAGCAGAGCTCCCCCCCCCCAATTCCTTGTCACCCCCTTTGCAAATGGGGATTTTTCCTTGTAGCATCATTAACTGGGATATGTCAAGTGTGGCCTGAAGCTAGAGCCTTCTGAAATGAGCATGACCGTGAACTCTCCTTAGCTGCACTCACTAGGTTCTTGACCACTTGGCTTTCTTAAAATTATTTTTTAAATTACAGTTTGCATTCAAAAAAACATCATTTTTAACTGAATTTATCGGGGTGACACTGGTAAATAAAATTATACAGCAATCCACCATATACAGGTTGCAGGTGCACAATTCTATAACCCATCACCTGTGTATCGTATTGCCTGTTCTCCACCCAATGTCACCTCCTTCCATCGCCATGTATCCCCCCAGACCCTCTTTTTCACTTTTCCGATCAAAAGAGTACCAATTCCACAGCCCTGCCTGTGTGATCTTTCCCTGCTGTGTCCCTCTCCTTTAAGGCCTCCATAACCTATACAACCCTCCCTGAATTCGCTGACCTAACTTTTTTTTATCTCCTTTAGCTAACCCTGAGGGCTTTCCCGCTGTTCTGCAATCATTCACCTCTTCGCTCCCCTTAGAAGTAGTATTTCCAACCTGACCTGTGACCTGGGAAAACCGTGGGCATAGGAAGAGAAGAAGGGAGGTTCCTGGTCCTTAAGGAGTCCTCAGGCCACCAGCGGAGACCGACATGCACACAAGCAGTGGCAGCGCAGCCCACAGGGAAGCGGGATGCACAGCTCAGGGGGCGGCCGGCTGAGGCTCAGGCGCAGGGGAGGAAGTGCAGGCCAGGCCGGGCCTGCGAAGCCAGACATGCAGCAAGGGGGGCAGGCGTGGAGCTGAGCACAGGCGGAGGCCAGACGATGGCCAGTCTTTCGAACGCGCCTCCACTTTCTACAAGGAGCCATGAGATTCCCTAAAACCTGAACTTTGCTTTGAAACTTTGTGTACAGTTCTAAAGAGAAGTTTAGGTTAATGTTCGCTTCCTAGTCTTAACAGTTTGTTCTGTTTCGTGGATTTTCAGTCCCTTTGTTTGGAACTCAGGGTTGGTAAAACCCGGTGACTCACAGAGCAATGGCCGCACAGCAGGCAGAACTGGGTCATTTCACAATGAACCCCCAGCTGTCTCTTCAAAGTCCGGGCCCGCGCGGCTTTCTTCCCATTCACAGCGACGAAGAAACGTAGGATGAATAGATTAGTTCCCATCGGGAGAGGATGGGCCCTGCAGGAAACGGGTCCATCCTGGTTCACATGGCTGCTCCATTGAGCGCTGTCCTCCCGTGTGAGAAGTTGGCATGAACACCCACCGAGGGTGGACTTCTGTCCCACGGCCTGGAGGTTAATGTGCGAGGAGGGGATTTCCTCTCGGCCTTCCTCCTCGTCTGCTGCTCAGCCCCCTTCCTGTCCTCAGGCCATTAGCAGCGGTGTTTGCTGGACGCCACCGACCACGCTGAGGGAGGCCAGCCGCCAGCACCGCCAGGCCCACACCTGGAGTTAATTTCAGATGTTTTCTTACTCGAGAGGTGCTCACACTGCAGTGTGGGTATTAGTTCCTGGTTGTTCTCCAGGAAATGGGGAATATCGTTACGGAGAGCTGTTTTGTAGATTAATACGGCGGGAACATAAGCACGTTGTCCCAAGCAACACACCCTTTTCCTTGGACAGACTGCCGTACAGACTGTACTGCTGTGTAGTGCCGACAGACTTGCCCTGCTCCAGAGGGAGGCTTGGGTGGCATTCAGTTTTACATTTAAATTTCCTGTGCATTTAGAATTCTTACTTTTTAAAAAGAACTTCTGGGTTCCTTTATTGTTCCAATTCCTTCATTCAACCATTTATATAAGTAAGTGCCTTAAGAAACCATGTTTTTAGCTTCTCAGAGAAACAAAACACGGTGGTTTAACCCTGGTCGGGGAGTCCAGTTGTTTGGAGCATCATACACTGAAAGATTGCGGGTTCGATTCCTGGTCAGGGCATTTGATTCCTGGTCAGGGCATGTGTCTAGGTTTTAGGTTCCTTCCCCAGTCAGGGCATGTATGGGAGGCAACTAATTTCTCTCTGCCTCTCCTCTCTCTAAAAATCAATAAAAACATATCCTCAGGTGACGATTAAAAAACAAAGCAAGCATGGTGTTTTAGAAGTGTAATTGGAGGCGACAATTCTTGCTTAACAAATACCGTACTTTCCGACGTATAAGACGACTGAGCGTGTAAGACGACCCCCAACTTTTGGGAAGATTTTCCTGGGTTAAAAAGTCCGGACGGAGATTGTATGCGGCACAAAAGGGAGCCGACCAAAGACACTTGTGGTCTGCGTCTGGCTCCATTGAAATGAATGGCGTGCGGCCGTTTTTTAGCTCCCCACACCGTATGCGGCGACCGCAGATTTTCCAGTCCGGCTCAGAAGTTTCGGCACCCGCCCTGTAAGACAACACCCGGCGTATAAGCTGACCCCCGACTTTTGAGAAGATTTTTCTGGGTTAAAAAGTCGTCTTATATGCCGGAAAATACAGTACTATTTCTCCCATTCTTAATTTTAGATTTGTATGAATTTTATTCTTAAGAATTATGCATCTCATCTTGCTCAGAATTATAAAAACAGATGGCTCTTCAACTTAATATTGTCTCTCTTGTGTATATATCTTCAATCTCTATGAATGGAAATATAGTCAGATGAAATCCTAAGAAATAAAGTTGCTTAATTGAAAAAAAAAAAAAAAAACAGCTCAGGCATTATATTTTTACTTGAAGATATACTGATGCCCTGGCCCAGTTGCTCAGTGGTTAGAGCATCAGCCTTTGGACCGAAGGGTCTCAGGGTTGGTTCCCAGTCAAGAGCATGTACCTTGGTTGCAGGCTCCATCCCTGGCCCCCAGGTTGGAGTGCATGTGGGAGGCAACCATCAAGGTGTCCCTCTCACATTGGTGTTTCTCTCTCTCTCCCTCCACTCTCTAAAAATCAAATCCTCCGGTGAGGAAAAAAATATCCTCCGGTGAGGATTAACAACAAAAAAAGACATATTGGTAATAATTCTATATCTACCAGCTCATAACGTCACTGTTGCTTTTTTCTGAAATAAATTTAGAAAAATATGTTTCCTGCTCGGTGGTGTTATCACACATAGCTAGAAGTAATGTATAATTCCATTTTACGTGTGTGCAAATCGCTCTTTGCATTTGACATTGCAGCGTCACCAAGCCCAGAAGCCATCAAGATCAATTCCATTCCCGATATAGTAACGAAAGTGGAGGAGCACTACCGTAAAGGCTACGTGGTTGGGGCCATCCACCCGGTGCTACAGCCTGTGCGCCAGCGGAGACCCCTGCCCGCCAGCCACCTGTACAGGGTGGTGCTGTCGCGCCTGAAGTCAAGGTGAGCCTGCTGCCCGAGGAGGCGGTCACACTCAGCAGCTGCTAACGGGCACTTTTCGTTGGCGAAAAGAACAGAAAGTTTGAACAACGTGACAGAAATGAAGGATCAGTAGGGGTTTGGGTTTAAGGCACATTTCCCAGTGGTTAACCCGGGTCGGGGGAAGGAAGCTTATGTTTCCTCCCTTACAAGGCCTCACTGAGTCGAGAGCCTGCAGGCAGACAGGTCCCAGGTGAGGAAGTCCGTGACAAAGGGAAGGGAAGCAGGCCGGAGACACACGAGGAAGCTGACGGCGTAGCTGCAGCTCCAAGTCCTCCAGGGCTGGACGGGGACTCTCTCCCTGAGCATTTTTAACTGCCTGTGCTGTTCTGTTACAGGACACAGACGCTGTCTCCCTTCTAAACCAGTTATTCCCAAAGGCCTACATGCCACGTTCTTACAAACTGGGTAGCGCTCTTATCAGATAAATATACATATATAATTGATATCAGAGAGGAAGGGAGGGGGAGAGAGAGAGAACATCAGTGATGACAGAGAATCATTCATCAGCTGCCTCCTACACACCCCACACCGGGATCGAGCCCGAAGCCCAGGCATGTGCCCTGACCAGGAATTCTGGTTCATAGGTCAACACTCAACCACTGAGCCACACCAGCTGGGCATGTCAGTTTAAAAAAAAAAAAATAGGAGGTAAAAGCCATCTATTTTTATTTATTTTTTAAACTTTTTGAAATAGTTACTTTCCCAAACAATACTGCAACCATTTTTTGTCAGACTAGCTTGTAAGTTTGAAAGTTTTCAAAGACTGTTGCTCCTTCCGGTGATGAAATTAACCAGGCCCATTTTCTTTGATTAGCATTACATTTTTAAACCACTCTTCAACTATATCAAAACCGTCTCAAAGACCAAGGTAAAGCTTGTGTTTTTTCTTTCTAGTAAAGGACCAATAATCAACCACCTGAGCTATGAAAGGACTAAGCAGAGAAGAAAAGAGGGAAAACAGGAAAACTGAAGAGAGTGAACATTTAAAAACTGTTCTAGGTGTGCTTTTCAGGGACTGTCCTCACTGAGTAACTGCCCACTGATCCGTGTCTGAGGGGGTGCATACAGGCGGCAGCCTCGGTCCTTCCCAAATAAACGCCACTTATCACACAGTAGGAGCACGTTTCCTACTTACAAACTTCACTAACAATAGTTTTTCCCCTTTAGCATCGCTTAAAATAGACTCAGTGGTGCCCTCACAAGGCGAGGACTAAGTAAGGGGGGAAGCTCAGAGAAGAAGAAAAAAGAAAAACACAGGACAATATTGACCTGCATTTGAATAAGATTTTCACTTGTGCTTTTGTGCAATAACGAGGTCTACTAGTCATCCCAACTCACTTCTCAGAACATTTGTGAAAACAACCGACATGAAACTTTTCTGCTATATTAAATTGGAAAGTAATGTAATAGAGACTTAAATTAAGGAAATTTAAATGAATAAACCTGACTGTGTTTTTGGAAATTAATTTAATAGAGATTTACATTGAAATTTGAATGAATAAAAGTGACTGTGTTTTTCTGGTATTTTTGCCCAAGGAGACAACCATTAGGCTTGAAATGACAATACAAAGAAATGATTGCTTTGACCTTACTTGTTGCTCATGCATTTTCACGTGAGCAAATCAACTTAAACTCAGCAACTGGCTTCCAGGGTCCAACCCTGAACTATTCTCTGTTGCAGCCCGAAGCTCTCAGCAGCACCCAGCGGACAGCGACGCCCACGGCTGGTGATTGAGGAATGTCCTCTAACATATGAGACACAAGCAAATGACATAGCAAAAGAACTGATAGAAAAGGTACTAAATGTATACATCTTTTTCATGGGATACTGAGAAATCGTTGGCATTTCTTCTCCATCAATTTCCTTTCTTGTTTGAAAAAGAACAGGGAAATTGCCCTGACCGGTTTGGCTCAGTGGATAGAGCGTCAACCTGTAGACTGAAAGGTCCCAGGTTCGATTCCGGTCAAGGGCATGTACCTTGGTTGCAGGCACATCCCCAGTGGGAGGTGTGCAGGAGGCAGCTGATCTATGTTTCTAACTCTCTATCCCTCTTCCTTCCTCTCTGTAAAAAATCAATAAAATATTTTTTTTAAAAAGAACATGGAAATAATAGGAGACTTATTCTACCAGAATTTAAAACATATTGAAGCACATATACCAAATTATGCAGAGTTAAAAAGCATGTTATACTTTTTTATGTATGAAAACAGACATAGAGGCCAATGAAACAGAATGAAAATGCCAGAAATAAACTTGTACACATAGAAGTTTCATAGCAAACCTGAAGAAGTAAAAGGAGCAACCATTACTTAGTAAGTACACAGGGAATGTGGGCAACACATTCTGTAGGCAACACATGTCACATGTTTCCAATGAGATAAAGAGGTCATTTTTAAGTATAAAAAAATCTGAAAGAAAATGAAAGAGTAGACATAGTCAATGATACATAGACTAGAGGCCCAGTGCACGAAATCTGTGCACAGCAGGGGGTGTCCCTCAGCCTGGCCTGCACCCTTTTCAATCTGGGACCCTGTGAGGGATGTCCAACTGCAGTTGAACATCCCTCTCACAATCTGGGACTGCTGGCTCCTAACCACTTGCCTGCCTGCCTGCCTGATTGCTCCTAACCGCTTCTGCCTGCCAGCCTGATCGCACCCTAACTGCTCCCCTGCCAGCCTGATCGCCCACAACTACCCTACCCTGCCACGACCCACCTCCTCCTTTGGACTCCGCCTCTGCTGTGCGCGTGGCTATCTTGTGATGGCCATCTTGTGACAACATTAGGACATGATGTGTGAAGGCATGATGCACCTAGGCTATTATTAGTATAGATTGAGGACTTTGAATTTCGTATATAGATACAGCAAATACTAGGAAAACTAAGCTTAAAACTAAAGAATCCAGATGAACTCTGCAACAAGTGTCCTCTGGAAACCTGGTTTCAGAATCGATACGAAGTGAATAAAATGCATCAAAGCAATGTCCAGTCTTGAATGGACACACAGAACCCACGAGCAGTGGATACAAGAAGGAAACAGTCACAAAGAGGCATTTGGCCAAAGTTTCATTTTAGTGTAAATGTAAACGCTGGTAATAACTGCCGCACCAGGATTCACTGAGGAAAGTGTGAAGTCCAGTGTTGGCTGAGCTTTCAGAAAAATCCATATGTTGCAACTGGCATTGTAATGACTAGTACAGTGTCCCTGAATATTAGTTTGGTAATAAAAGGTATAAATCCTGTTTTATTTTGTGACTCAATAATTTCCTCTGTAGGAATCTGTTCCAAGAGATTCGTGGAGAAGTGGGAAAGGTCATTTCTATACAAAAATATTTTAACAAATAGCGAATAAGAGGGCAAGTTCTCAATAACTGGCAAACCGCGAAAGAGGCAGCGGCCCATCAATACAGTGGAATATTTATGGAATATTTATGGTTCCTGAGCATGGCAACTATATTGTCCGTCAGTCTATACGATATAACCTAACTGAAACTTAAAAAGTAAACACTATGCATGTTGATTAAAATCAAGAAAAAAACTTACACTTATAAGTATCCTAAACTGATGGGGTTTTTACACTGAAGTTTTCTTTTGTGTTGCATTGACACACTTGTAAGAGTTTAGCTTTTATTTACATGGATAGATCCGAAACACTAAGACATTTCCCTGAGGAAGAAACGGTGGGACTCTCTCGCTGTTCCCATGCCTGTGCCGAGGCTGTGAGTGACCGTGTGGACACCCAGCTGTCGCTAGTGCACAGCCAGTGCCAGCTGCTGCTGGTGTGCCCACTTCTGTGTAAAGTCGCCAGCATTCAGTAACAGGCGTGGAGACGAGACTTTCATAAACAACGTGCACACACTGTTTACTGCTCCTGTTCTGGGAACTTTTTTTTTTCCTGGGGATAAATCCACTCCAGAAAATTTCCTCTGAAAACAAGAACGTGACGACTGATTTAGTCTTAATGGACAACCGTCAGAGCTCTTGTTTCGTGTCTGACTTCCTGGAGACAGTTAAAGACCCACTTAAACAGGAGAGTACTGTTATTCCAGCAATCAGAGTAACGGTTGTGTCAGAAAGAGAGTCGCTTCAGGAAACACGCATGGGACCTTGGAGCATCGCCCCGTGTACACACAGGAGCAATGGATGAACGCCAGGCGTTGGCGTTGAATGGCCGCCTTGTATAAAGAGTTGGTTGTTGAACAGCTAGATTTTTAAGTCATTTTAACATTATATCAATGTTTGCTCTGTTTTTAAAAGTAGGTTCACAAGTGTGTTTTCCGCCCCCCAGGATTTTTAAATAAAAAGAACATTGGAAAAGATCAATCTTCCAACTTAAGAAATGGAAAAGACTGATGAATAGAGTCTGTTGGTTACCGGGCTTTTCCAGATGAAACTTTCTAGTCATAGAAAAAGGTTTCTTCACTTTTTCACCCAAATCAACTTATAATAGAGAAAGCATTGGTGGTCAGTGAACCGCCGCCCCCTGGAGGGTGCTCACTCTCCTCTCCCTGGGCCCTGATGTAAAGACAGCTCGTGATGATGTCTAGGCTTCCAGCACAGTCACACCTCACCGCTAACTTACAGGAGTAAATCAACAGCCCTGTGTCAATAGTCCTTTGTCCCAGCTCGCACACCCACACGTCCTGCTCTGCCCTCTTCTTCATCGGGAGCCACAGGACAGGCGCCCCCTCTAATGGACACTGCCCTCTGGGTTAGCCCCCTTCTTCCTGCCATTTCGTTTCCGACTCTAGATGTTCACAGTTGGAATCTCCATCATGACTTACCCTTTCCCTCCCAGGCAATGTTTAAAACCATTCATGCAGCCCTGGCTCAGTGGACAGAGCGTCAGCCTGCAGACTAAAGGGATCCGGGTTTGATTCTAGGCAAGGGCACATGCCCGAGTTGTGGGCTCAAGCCTCAGTAGGGAGTGTGCAGGAGACAGCAAATCAATGATTCTCTCTCATCATTGATGTTTCTATGTCCCTCTCCCTTCCTCTTTGAAATCAATAAATTTTATAATAATAAAAGCGTAATATGCTAATTAGACTGAACTGTGAGGGAAGCCCAGGTCCCAGGTGCCGGCAGTCAGGGGAAGGAAGGCCTATTCTTGCATGAATTTCATGCATTGGGCCTCTAGTATAGACATAAAAAAATAAAATAAAACCGTTAATGTACATGTTTAAACCAGTGACCACATCAAAGACGTTGCTCTTTCTTTAACTTATTTAACAAGTACTTACAGGTACAAAACATTACCATACGAAGATGAATAAGACTCATCCTGCCCCCAACATAACTGCCAGTTTCTTTACCCACATCAATGAGTTGTCAAATGTTATTTTTTTAAATATATTTTATTGGTTTTTTACAGAGAGGAAGGGAGAGGGATAGAGAGTCAGAAACATCAATGAGAGAGAAACATTGATCAGCTGCCTCCTGCACACTCCCTACTGGGGATGTGCCCGCAACCAAGGTACATGCCCTTGACCGGAATCGAACCTGGGACCCTCCAGTCCGCAGGCCGACGCTCTATCCACTGAGCTAAACTGCTCAGGGCTCAAATGTTATTTTTGAATGACTCTATATATTTTCTTTTTTTGGTTTTTAATGAATGTCTTTCGTACTCATTAAGATGTGTGTGGTAATGTTACTGTTGAGGATTTTTTTGGAATCGTTTCTCATTTTGCCTCAACTAGAGAGACCATGGTTAACAGGTCTGCAGAAATCATGCTATGGAATCATGCGAGTTCTTCCCAAACAGTAACCTTTTGAAGAAAAACAGGACTCCTGCTTTCATGCTTTCTAAATTGCCTGAACTGTGGAGAAGTCACGTCCACAGTGTGGCAGTCTCGGGAGCAGCGCTCTATCACAGGCTGCTGGTTTGTCCATGAATACGTCTTTAGCCACCAGCACATGTCTTCCTTGTTCTAAAGGATTTCCTTAACACACCTAAAGGTTGCTTGGCCATCAGCTGACATGTTGTTCCACTGTCTCTTTTGAAACCTCAGATCAATGAAGCTTCTAAGCGAGGAAGGAGGTTTGTGGGACTCATCGCCCAGCATTCTGCACCGTTCTGCAACGGAACCGACCTGAATGGAGAGGGAGAGCCCGCCCTGCCGGGCCGCCACTCCTGCGAGGACAACGGGAGAAGCTGGAGTGAAGGCCCCCTCGGCAGCGGCGGGCAGCCCTCGGAGAGTGGGGAGGAGGGAGAACTCCACCCCGAGAGCGGGCCATGCCATCGGGAGCCACACGGCAGCCCCAGGTCCTCCGACGCAACAAAGGGAGAAGGTAATAGACACGAGGAGTCAAGACAGAACAGCTGTTAGGTTAAACTTAGCAAAATAGGTTGTTGGGTTTTGTTGTTGTTCATTCTCACCTAAGGATATTCTTTCCACTGAGTTTTTTTTTGTTGTTTGTTTGTTTTTTGTTTTTTAGAGAGAGAGAGACAAACATTGATGTGAGAGAGACACCTCGACTGGTTGCCTCTCCCATGGGCCCCAACCGGGGCCAGAGATCGAACCCGCAACCCTGCGATGGCCAGTGTTCCAACCACTGAGCCACACTGTCCAGGGCTAGCAAAGTAAGTTTGTTAGGCAAAGTAAGTTTCTAAAGGTTATGAGGACTGAAATTATTACAGTCAGCAGTAAGGTAGCCATCCAAACAGCCGTCTCTGGCGTGGTCTGACAGCGCCACCCACGGAAGGGCGCTGTGTGTTGAAAACTGCTTTCCAGTTAGTCCCTCGCCAGCTGCCTGTGAAGCGAGGCTGTGCCTGTGGGTCGAGAGCGTGGTTCTCTGAAGAAAGCTGCTCTCACCTGTGTGCGTCCTTGTCAGCAGCCTGTGAGTTTCCGTTCGGGCCTTTCCCATTGCATGGGCGGCGTTCCCCCGGGAAGCTCATTCCTGTCTCTGATCATCACGTAGAATATGGAAGCAGCACGTCACGGTGAGACAATCACTGTAGCAATAGTGCCCGCATCCTAAAATATCTCTACACCATCGTTTTATTGTTCTCAGCCAACCGGCAAGTCTTTTTGGAAAAACGGAGATCATGTCTTTGGAGTGTCCAGCGTTTTCTGGCACCCTCCCAGGCATGTTCTAAAAAGCACGATGAGGGCCGTGGCCGGTGTGGCTCAGTGGATAGAGCATCGGCCTGCGGGCCGAAGGGTCTCAGGTTCGATTCCGGTCAAGGGCACATGCCTTGGCTGCGGGATCCTCCCCGGCCCCCGCCCTTGTCAGGGCATGTGCTAAAGGCAACCAATCAATGTTTCTCTCTCACATTGATTTTTCTGTCTTTCCCTCTCCCACTCTCTGTAAAAGATCAATGAGAAAATATTTAACAACAAAAAAAAGCACTACTAAAGAAAATCACAGACTGTGTGCCCTTGGGGCTGGGGATTTGCTTAACTTCTGGAATGGAGTAGGACTGCCTTCCTGATGGGAAGCGGGTGTGAGAAGTAAGCAAGGGGAGTGTGCCGGTGCTGAGCCCAGGGCCTGGCTGTACGCGCTCTGCACCAAGTTCACTGCTGTCACGTGACCCTTTCATCAGTGTCGGTGCTGCAGCGGCCCACAGGGTGACAGGAGCATCCCGGGTGGTGTCTGAAATCCTGTACCTGACAAAGACCCACTGGACCCTGTCAGCACCATCTCCTTTACAAAACCAGGAGCATTTCCCAACTCTCTCTCTCCCCCCTCCCCCCACTGCCACCCTGCCCTTTCCCACCAGGTCCCTGGGTCACCACCACGCTGGCTTCCTACTCGGGAGTGTAAGAGGGAACGCGCGGTGGGGCTGTGGTCAGAATGCTGCTCACTTCCACCCACTGCTGCCCTGCAGCTGCTGATGCCCACTCTCCCCTTGATTAGATGTCTGTTTCCAGGTCTTTAAGTTCTAAAACCAGTAGGCTTCCTGCTTGATGTGTGTCCATCTTTAGATTCCACCTTCTAAATGGCTTGTTCTTAAGTCATATCGTTTCCTGATAACTGTCTGTGGCAGGCGTTCTTAGAACCACTGAGAGGGCCGGGGGGAGCAGGTACCTGCCAAAGACCTCTCAGAGAATCGGATGAAATTCATGAGACTCAACCCAGAGAAACGCACACAACACACATACCCAAGTACTTGTGTCTGTACTGCAAGTGGTGGTAGACTTTCTAAAACACGATCGCGGATGTGGTCCATCGGCCCCCAAAATGAAGAATCTGCCAACTTGCAGTAAAGAGTAAGACATGACCCAGCAATTCCATGTCTAAGTATGTGTTCTAGGGTGGCTGCCACACGTGTCCAAGGAGACATGCATAATAATTGTAGTAACAAAAAACTGGAAGCAGTGTATATGTCCACCAATAGAGAATCGTAGAGTGGAATACTGTGTAAACTAAATGACTAAGACCTATAAAGTGCTAACTATACTTCAAAAGCATAATATTGAGCAAGAACATTAAAGATTGGCATGTACAGTATGATGCCATTTTTTAGAAGTTTTTTTAACTGTAAAACATTGTATATCATCTGTGGGCATCTATATCTATATTAAAGGAATAAAAGCCAGCATGAAAGTGATAAACACCAACTTCATTACAGTAGCTATTTCTGGAGAATGGGATAAGGGAAGAGTTCATAGTGAGCCTCAACTATATCCGTTTCTCAACCCCTTAAAAAAAGCCTGAAGCAAACATGGCACAATGTTAAGATTTGATCAAGTTGAGTGGTAGGTAATTTTGTTAATCTCTATGCTTGTTATGTGCTTGAGCTAGCTTGTGATTAATAAAAAAAAAAAAAAACATTTTAAGAATCTTTCCAATGAAATCATAGCTCTTCCCTCTTCCTTCTGAATGCTGTCCTCAGACAACAAGTTGTACATAGCCTTCAACGTGTTTGAAGATGAGTCCAGCGGCTGGACCTACCAGGAGGGCGTCCTGTCCATGAAAGCAACGAGGAAAGGATCCGTCATTAGCACACTTGATGCCGATTGGCTGGAGTTAACAACGTCCTATTATAAGCAAGGGCTGTCTTTAATCGACTCTTTTGTGTGCTGGGAAGCACCCAAAGGTAAGTTTTCGATTATGATCTATTAATGTCTTTAAAGATTGACCCTGTGTGAGAGTGGGTGGGAACGTGTTTGCCTCTCAAGTTCTGTGGCTACGAGGACAGATGTTATTCCTGAGGAAAGTGATTCCAGCCCTCACCATCCGGTGGGAGAAGTTAATGTGATGTTTGCTGTTGGGTTCTGTCAGGCCTAGACAGACCACTGTTTGATCGACCAGTAGGACTTTCCAAGTGCAATGTCCTCCAACAACCCAACCAGGGGCTGATGGTGGCATTTGAGAATTACTGTCCAAAAGGGGGACACTGATTCTTCCTGTGCTTTGTCTTGAAAGACAACTTTTGCTTCAGAAAATGATATTGATCTGATGTTCACGTCTGCCTTCCCCCATCTTTCGTCTCTCTCTAGCCTTCCTCTTTTAGTTATAAGGAATCTGTAATCCTCCATCTACTTCCCAAAAACAACCAAGAAACACACAAAACTCCAAAAATGACTTTCTAGGGGAAGTGTTTTTAAACAGAGATTAACGCTAACAGAAAAGAAAAATAGATATTAAGGAAGCTGGAAACATGGAAGGATGGAGGCCATGAAAACCAGAAGAGGCCCTGCTCACATGGCTCAGTGGTTGGGTGTCGACCCTGCACCAGGAAGTCACAGTGCGATTCCCGGTCAGGGCACGTGCCCGGGTAGTGGGCTCGATCCCCAGCAGGGAGGTGTGCAGGAGGCAGCCGATCAATGTTGATGTTTCTCTCTCATCACTGTTTCTCTCCCTCTTTCTTCCTCTCTCTCTAAAATCAATAAAAACATCTTTTTTAAAATGAAAAACAATAACTGGGGACCCTAACTCAATGAGGTTAGAGAAGAAAATGAAAAAGTAAATCAGTAAAGTAAATCAATATACCTTATTATCATTAAGTCAGTGCAGTGATAACTTCACTGAGGCAACTGAAGACTTTGGATGAGTATTTTGAATTAGCAGGAGTCACATGTTCCAGCGGGCCCTTCTAACCAACAACCAGGATTCAGGCCCGAGCCCACGGCAGCGCCAGAAATGCCCCCGCTTACGGAGCGCTGGGCAGAGCGCTGCGCAAGGAAGATTTTTTGGCATTTTTTTTGGTTCTTGGAAACTTTTTCCAAGTTTATCTAAGAGGCAGAGCATGGGCTTTAAGATCAGACAGACGAGCCCTGACTGGTTTGGCTCAATGGATACAGCGTCGGCCTGCGAACTGAAGGGTCCCAGGTTCAATTCTAGTCAAGGGCATGTACCTTGGTTGCCAGCACATCCCCAGTGGGGGGGGGTGCAGGAGGCAGCTGATGGATGTTTCTCTCTCATCGATGTTTCTAACTCTCTATCCCTCTCCCTTGCTCTCTGTAAAAAATCAATAAAATACATTTTTTTAAAAAAGATCAGACAGACCAGGTTGAAATCCAACCTTCTCTCCTGATGAGCTGTGCGATGCTCTCTGCTTATTAGCTGTGGGATCTGAAGAAGGCCCTTTCCTCAAAGGGGGATAAAAATAGTCCTACTTTAACTCACAGAAACAGAGACTGAAGGGAGGAGGGAGGGGGAAAAGCGAAGGGAAATAGTCAATGACACTGTGATGAGTTTGCCTGAGGACAGATGGTCACTAGAATTGGGGGGGGACCCGGGGGGGGGGCGCAATCACACTGTAAGACTTAAACATGTCCAGTCGCTATATTGCATACCCGAAACTAACACAACCCATGTAAGACTGTACGCCAACTGGACTTAAATCAACTAATGAAAACTTAAAAAAATACTGCCACTCGACCATTGTGAGTATTCCGTAAGTTACAGCATGTGCAGAGGGACCCCTCCCCTTCCCCCCACCCCACCCGTCCTCAGAGTTCACGGCCTGAGCCTGGTTTTCTGTCCGACGCTGGTCCTGTGCAGTCGCAGTATTCTGAGCACAGATCTTCTACTTGGAGGTCGATCATGCTTCATATTTCTCTCCCTCCCTCCCCCTCTCCCTCCCTCCCTCTCTCCCCTTCCTCCTCCCCGTCTTCTCCTTCTCTTTCCCTCCAGAGTCTCAGTTGGAGCCCTTTCCAATGTGGGGTGTGACTAAGGGCTGCAGGAAAAAGTCTCCTTTCACGTCGCTTTCAGGCACTCGCCCATGAACATAAAATTAGCCACAGCAGTTGCCAGTGAGAGGCTGGCGGGGGAGAGGGGGGCCTTTCTTCTTAGAGCTCCGAGGCTATTTAGAGATCCTGGGGGAGAGAGGTGTAGGAGGGGGTGGGGGGCTCTCTTCTTGGCAGCTGAAATGTCTCAGGACACTTCCACCGCCCCCACCCCCACCCCCACAGCCGCTGGGTGTGTCCCCTGACTTCCTGGGAGCAGCAGGGAGCAGGAGGGGGTGGTGACCAAGTACCAGGGCCTGTGTGGCTCTGAGCAGCAGGACAGGAGGGAGCAGGGCTGGGCTGGTGGCTTTGTCGGGGTGACAGGGAAGCCCCGGGTCAGGGCTCCCTCTCCCCCTCCCCCTCCCCCTTCCCCTCTCCCTCTCCCTCCCCCCTCTCCCCCTCTCTCCCTTTCCCTCTCCCTCCCTCTCTCTACTAGCCTCATCGTCCTCAGAGCACAGCCTCCCCCCAGCTTTCATTCCACCTGCACCTTCAGGCTACAGCTCAGTCTGGATGAATTCTGTTGGCCCTCACTTGGCACCCAGTGCCCTCTTTGCCCTGTGGAAGTGCTCGCGTGGAATGGGGGGGGGGGGTGTCAGGACGAGGAGCGGGATAAAGACACTGACATGTGGATTTACTCACTTCACATACGTGTGTGTGCCAGGCCCCAGGCTCACGATGGTGAGGACACAGACACCTTCCCTGCTCTCATGGTGTCCGGCAGGGACTGGTGTCAAAACAGAGACTTACTTTCATAATCGAGCAAAGTGTAGTGGGACCTGGCGGGGTGTGGTGATGAGAATGCAGGCAGAGCCAAGTGGAGGTGTCAGGAGTCTGTAGCCACCCACTGAGACGGAAGGCTGGGAGGGAGCCGCACATGTGAGAGAGCTGGGGGAGGCCTGTGGCTGGAGAGAATGGCGCACACGGGGTGGGAGAGGTGAGCATGGCCCCTCGGAGCAGAGTCTACCACACAACCAATGTAACGAGGGCTGACACGCATGTACCTACTGTGTGCCAGCACTGTTCTCAGCAGTTCCCACTGACTAACTCAGGTCACTCCCACAGCAGCCCTATGAGCTGGGTCTGCTTGCTCCCCTTTTACAGATGAAGAAACTGAGGCACAGAGCTATGCATGTGCCCCTCACACAGCTAGAAGGAGGTACCAGCATGGAGTGGATGCTCTCAGGCATTTGCCCTCCAGTCAGGACTTTTATTCCAAGTCATTCATTGAACATGGAAAGAAGAAGTCTGGCCTGATGTGCATTTTTGAAAGAACCTCTCTGGCCTCATCCTGCGAAGTGGATCACAGAGCGGGTGGGGCAGGGGTAGGCGTGAGAGCTGCTGCCACGATGGCTGGGAGGGGCGGTGGGGTGAAGGCAGAGACAGGCTGGCATTCCTTCTGGAGACAGAGCTCCCGAAGGAAACACAGTCCCCTATGGGCTTGCCCGCCACGTCCCCTGCCCTGGGCCCACCTCCCTCAGGTCAATGCCCACAGCAACGCGTGGACTGAAAAGTCTGCCGTGGAAGGTTCCCCGTCCGGCATCGACCTCCAGCTCAAGTGACTGTGTCACGTCACCTGTCCAGACACGCAACCTCTTCCCTGGGAGGCCTTCCAGCTTCTCCATCCAGGGCCTGGGGGTTGCAGAGTTTACAGGTGAAGCTCCTCCCCAGTGCCCTCTTCTCAGGGGGGCAGAGGGGCCTGTTTCCTTCCATCACATGGACATACAGGACGCCACGTCTGCATTCGCTTCGGACTGCGCCTGGAGCCCACCCCTGATCCATCCAAGCCTACTTCCCCTGCGACGGGCGGCATTTGGCTTTTTAAAGGTGTTTTGTTGTTGTTTTTTTGAGAAGCGGCGGGTCAGTGCTTTGTACCTGTTGCATATCAGGCACACAGAGACGATGGTAATATTGCAGGGCACAGAGCCTAAGTGAAGACAGCTGCCCCGGCAGCAGGCGGCGCCCCAGGTCTTGGCACACCCAGGCCCAGTTCTCTCTCTCAAACTAAAAGAAACGTAACACACTGGGGAACCTGGTACCAAGAACAAGAAAACAGAGGCAGAGCCACAAAAACCTATGGTTCTCACGTCAGAATCCCCAAGGAAGCAGATCATAAATAACTACATTGTTATCAAAGTATATCATTATTTTTAAAATTCACACCCTCGTTCTAACTAAAGGATTTAGGACATAGACATTTTTTTATGGTGATTAATGAAGCCCTGAACTTAGAATCAGAAAGAGACTTAGCCAGTTTGGCTCAGTGGACAGAGTGTTGGCCTGGGGACTAAAGGGTTCCAAGTTCGATTCCTGTCAAGGGCACATGCCTGGGTTGTGGGCTCAATCTCCAGTAGGGGCCATGCGGGAAACCTGATTCTCTCTCTCATCTATCTCTCTTTCCTCCCTTCCTCTCTAAAATCAATAAAAATATATTTTAAAAAAGAGACTTGATTCTTCTGGTCACTTTGGTGTGACAGTGGTCAGGTACATTTAAAAGGGAATAGGGCATCTACTGTCCTTAGAAAACCGTTTCCAACGAGTACATTAAACTGTCCTGGATACCACTCGGAACAGCATAAATTCTTCGTGACGGTCCATCTTAACACTCAGTGATGTGCAAGTGATGGCACAATGATTTCCTCTTAAGGTGGATAAGCCTGTTCATAAAAACTAAAACTACAAATCACATGGAAAGTACTCTTGCCTCATTTGCATTTAAGATGAGCAGAGCACTGAAAGCTTCGCAGGCCTTTGTTACTTGGAAAACTGCCAGTCAGGCCAACGTGGATGTGACACTTGCACCACATGGAAACCAAAATGTTCAACCCACATGTAACCGTGGGAAAACTGTCTCCGATTGCAGAACTGCAGACAAAAGAACATCCATAAAATCAGTTCAGCTGTGGCCAGATGGTCATTGTCAGCCGTTCAAGAAAATGTCCGAGAGGCCCTCCCTGGAAACTTCCTGCCCAGCAGGCATCCTTTCGACAATGGCTTCTGTTTAGGATATTCCTGTCACCATTCTTTGTTTTTCAAGCATCACTGAAGTAAAGCATTGTTCCATGTTTGCATTTTTTTAATATATATTTTATTGATTTTTTACAGAGAGGAAGGGAGAGGGACAGAGACTTAGAAACATCGATGAGAGAGAAACATCAATCAGCTGCCTCCTGCACACCTCCTACTGGGGATGTGCCCGCAACCAAGGTACATGCCCATGACTGGAATCGAACCTGGAACCCTTCAGTCCGTAGGCCGATGCTCTATCCACTGAGCCAAACTGGTCAGGGCCATGTTTGTATTTTTTATGTCATCTTGCCTTGAATTCATGCTGCTATCCCACCTGTACATGTCAAGGATTAACAGTGCTGATGTTGTCTCTCTCAAGAGTAGAACTAGGCAGCATGAGGTATATACCTAAATGCGCAGCCTCCCACAACTGCATTATAAAAATACAGCTATAAAGATAAATGGCCATCCTCCAGAACCAAGGGAGGGGAAGCGTTACAACTAGAAGGCAAGAGAAGGAGTGCATTGAGACTGAGTAGAAGTTCCCGGCACCAAAACTGAGAGGTACGAACACGTGAAACGGAGGCATTGCGGGTGAAAGGAGTTGTTGGCAGCACCTAGGTCCGCGGCTTGGAAGGAGATTATAAACTCCAGGGTCGCACTGAATGTGATGCAGGCTGTCGGGCAACGGGGCGGAAGACAAGTGGTGTTCTAGCAGAGCTGTTCGCAGCGATCACTGACAACGGAGACTTGGGGACTCAGGGGCAGCGTGCAGACGCCAGGGCATGGAGATGCCAAATACGGGAGAAGCCGCGGAATCAGCGGAGGGGCAGCCATTGCGGGTTGCTCTGCCCCAGTGATTCCGAGACCCCACCTCACCCAACTTACAACCCCGCCCAAGCTGTGTGCCTGCCTGCTTGCAGCATAACCTAAGGGACTGCAGCTGAAACAGAACTTCAAAAGTTCCAAACCCCAAACAACAAGGAGAAAGGCCTGGAGGTCATTTCCTCCCAGTGATACCTCCCAGTGATAACTACAACAAGACTGTGCACCCAGCCTTCAAAGGCGTACAATAAGAGTGTCCACCCCAGGTGATTACAGAGGCTGAATCACTGGGCCCTATAGGACACCTAGCACAGAAAGCCACTCTATCAACGCAGGGAAGCAGCCAAAATGCAGAGACCAAGAAACAGGTCACAAATGACAGAAATGGAGGAAAGCAAACGACTGGATATAGAGTTCAGAACTACGGTTTTTAAGTTTTTCAAGAATTTTCTAGAATCCGCTGATAAACTTAGTAATATTATACAGAGATCCAACAGCAGCCTAGAGGTTTGCAATAATCAAGTCAAAGATTTGAAACATGAAAAAGCAAAAAACACCCAACTAGAAGAGAAAAAAGAAAAAAGAATCCAGAAATGTGAAGATAGTGTAAGGAGCATCTGGAACAACTTTAAGCGTACCAACATCAGAATTATAGGGATACCTGAAGAAGAGAGAGAGCAAGAGATTGAAAACCTATTTGAAGAAATAATGACAGAAAAATTCCCATACCTGGTGAAAGAAATAGACTTACAAGTCCAGGAAACAAAAGGAATCCAAGGAGGACCCCACCAAGACACATCATAATTAAAATGCCAAGGGCAAAAGAGAAAGAGAGAATCTTAAAAGCAGCAAGAGAAAAACAGTTAGTTACCTACAAGGGGGCACCCATATGATTGTCAGCTGATTTAGCAACAGAAACCATGCAGGCCAGAAGGGACTGGCAAGAAATATTCAAAGTGATGAATAGCAAGAACCTACAACCAAGATTAATCTACCCAGCAAGGCTATCATGTAAAATTGATGGTCAGATAAAGAGCTTCACAGACACAAAAAAGCTAAAGGAGTACATCACTACCAAACCAGGATTATTTGAAATGCTGAAGGGCATTCTTTAAGAAGAGGAAGAAGAAGAAAAAGGTAAAAAGTATGAACAACAAAGTGACAACAAATACATATCTATCAACAAGTGAATATAACAAGTCAATAGAAATATCTGATGAACAGAATAAACTGGTGAATAGAATATAAGTAAGGGCATAGAAAGGGAATGGACTGACAATTCTTAGGGGGAAGGGGGTGTAAGGGGTATGGCAAGAGATTGGACAAAAATCATACATCTATGGATGAAGACAGTGATGGGGGTAAGGGCACGAGGTTGAGGGGAGAACCAGGTGAAGGGGAGCTATGGGGGTTAAAGGAACATCTGTAATAATCTGAACAATAAAGATTTAAATAATAAAATAAAATACTCTCCAACTAAAAAAAAAAAAAAAAGATTAGAACTAACATGCAGACAACCTACAGTCCAGAGATCATGATTCGAGGTGCAGTGTTTTTCCAGATGCCCCTCGGGCTTGGGAAGTCCACTTGCCTCTCCGTGGAGGGTACTACTTTATCTTGCTTCGGTTACCGTCGTCTTCGTGTTCATGGTTTGATTTTAACTCGCTGACGTATAAAACTGTCTTGACCTTCGCAACAAAAAAGTAACCTTCGGAGAGGAGGAGGGAGAGCGTTGCTGACGGAGCCATAACAAGTGTTTATTATAAGGGGTCTGCTTGCCTTTCTGCCGCCTACAAGGGTTATTTAAGGACTGGGACGCTCTTAAGAAACACTTCGTATTTGCAACTCTTCCTCCCAGGGGACCACGTGCCTAAAGCGCTGGATGGGTTCTTCATCTACGAAGAGGAAGGCTCCGGGGTCCCGGGGTCCAGGACAGGAAATGACGCCATCGTGGTGGAGCAGTGGACTGTTATCGAGGTAAACTGCCGTTGGTTGACAATTCAGTTTTACTTTTATATTTATATTATTTTTTAAATATATTTTATTGATTTTTTCACAGAGAGGAAGAGAGAGCGATAGAGAGTTAGAAATATCGATGAGAGAGAAACATCGATCAGCTGCCTTCTGCACACCCCCCCACTGGGGATATGCCCGCAACCAAGGTACATGACCTTGACCGGAATCGAGCCCAGGACCCTTCAGTCCGCAGGCCAACGCTCTATCTACTGAGCCAAACTTGTTGGGCTAACTATATTTTTATTGATATCAGAGAGGAAGGGAAAGGGAGAGAGAGAGAGAGAGAGAGAAAGAGAGAGAGAGAGAAACATCAATGATGAGAGAGAATCATTGGTGGGCTGCCTCCTACACTCCCCACACTGGGGATTGAGCCTACAACCGGGACATGTGTCCTGACTGGGAATCGAACCGTGACCTCCTGGTTCATAGGTTGATGCTCCACCACGAAGCCACGCCAGCTGGGCTAGTTTTATATTATGTTAACGGCCTTCACCGCCTCCCCCAGTGAGCCCTCCCGCTGTCTGAGCAGCCTTCAGACGCAGGAACAAACGTCTGTTCGCTAGGGGAGCAGCGCTTTACCCGACGTCCAACTTGTAATAAGACTAAGGTGACCAGACGTCCCGCTTTTGAACAATTTGTCCTGCGTCCTGCAGCATTTTAAAAAGTCCCAATTTTTAACAATTTGTCCAGCATCCCGCGGCATTTTAAGAAAGTCCCGATTTTTTGGAAAGAATGCACGACAAGCTAGGGAATGGCGGGAGAACGGGAAGGGAATATACGGTTTTCGGCGGCCAAGCGGTCAATGGTGTCCCGCTTTACCAATGTTAAAATCTGGTCACCTTAGATCATAAGACAGCAAAACGATGACCTGTGCATGAATGGCAGTGTATTCCCCACGCCTGGCCCTCGAGCCCAAACACAGCCCCCTGCCCCGAGGCTCCCTCCCTGCGCAATGCCCGGCACCTGGGTGAACGCGAACAAATTCCCACGGCAGCCGGCGTTTGTCTCCAGCAACCAAGGGACCTGGTTGCTGACCTTGTGACCTCTCAAAGGCAAAGGGATCTGAAAGGTGTTCTCTCTCAGCAGCCGAACCTCCACACGCTGCCTCCTAACCAGGGAGGCGTGACTGCCGTGTGCCCTGATTCACAGGCCGCCCACCCGAGGGGACAGGCCGCCACCCAAGGGGGACAGGCTGCCCGAGGGGACAGGCCGCCACCCAAGGGGGACAGGCTGCCCGAGGGGACAGGCCGCCCACCTGAGGGGACAGGCCGCCCACCCGAGGGGACAGGCCGCCCACCCGAGGGGAACAGGCTGCCCACCCAAGGGGACAGGCCGCCCACCCGAGGGGAACAGGCTGCCCACCCAAGGGGACAGGCCGCCCACCCGAGGGGGACAGGTCGCCCACCCGAGGGGGACAGGCCGAATTCAGGCACATCGTGTGGGCCCGTGGCCCGCAGCCCTCACCAAGGGCTAAGACACAGCCCATGTTTCCAGAAGCCAGAAATCCCAGTGAGAGGAGGGCACAGTGTTGGGGGGAAGAGATAAAGCGCCACGTCAAAATCCACTCCAGTTTTCAGCTCAAAATAAATCAACACCCACGGCAAAGCCCGCTCACCTTCCACTCGCCGTCCACTCTCTCCTCTCTGGTCCTCGGCCCCCGGCCCCAGACGCGCGTTTCCGAGCATGAGGCCTGCAGATCACCAGGATCCAAGTCACCTGGGAGCTCGTTTACAATGCGGGTTCCCACTCCCCACCCCCATCCATGTTGGAGGCTGGACCAGGCCCAGGGAATGGGACCCAGGAGAGCCCAGATTCTAGGGAACAGCCCTGACACCCCCCACCCCCACACCAGTGTCTCCACTGAGCCAGGGTTCGAGGCAGCAGGAAGCAGCCGGGAAGCCAGCACCAGTGAAAGTGAACTTGCTGCGGGTGGGGGGAAGGGGCCGGGGGGGGGGGGGGGGATGCCCATCAGAACGCCTGCGCCCTTGTCCAAATCTCTGGGGGAAGGGGAAGGGGGAAGGGGGGCCTGGCCCGCCTGGACCTGAGCTCTTGTTGTCACGCAGGGCTGCGAGATCAAGACGGACTACGCGCCCCTGCTGCACACACTGGCAGAGTTTGGGTGGCTCCTGACGAGCGTGCTGCCCACACCCATCCTGAGACATGACAGGTAACGCCCGGTCTCCTCGTATACTCTCTTCCCAAAGTGCGAGCTCTGTGCCAGCCAACTCCGTTTCTGAAATCCCTGGGCAGTGCCTCCCAAAAGCATTTCCTGAGCTTCTCATCTCACTTCACGGCATTGGAGGTGAGCAGATCTGATCCCCTGGTGTCAGGTGTGCACCAGTGGCTCCGCCTCCTCCCCAGGGCACATGAGTTCAGGCCGGCTCTCGCCAGGGCCGGACCAAGCCTGCCTCCCAGCACCCCACCAGAAGGCCGCACTCCCCTTTTCCTACTCAGGGTGCTGGTTGATTCTTCCCCAGAGTGAACACTGAGTCGACATAAATCTGCAGACAGGGAAGCACAGCCCCTGGTCCTGCCCTTCTGCTCTGCCCGTGCAAAGCTGCCCTTCACCCAGCACACAGCTGGGGCTGGGACTGCAGAACCCTGGAGGCCAGCATGGAGGGGGCGGCGTTTCTGCCTCCATTCATCCTGCAGTGGGATGGGTGACTTTCCCCCTGGAGCATGGGCTTGCTAGCTGTTCCCACTGAAATAAGTGCCCGTGTTAGAGTGTGAGAGCCAAAATGCCATCATTTCACTGATGCCAACTTGTCCTTTTCTCCTTTTACTAATTTTCCCTATTCCCTTTCCTGGGAAGGAAAAAAATAAATCGTACTTTTATTTATTTATTTATTTATTTTTGAGAGCGCAAGAGAGAGACCTTTAAAGTCTCCTGTGTAAAGTGCTTTCCTGTCCTTGGACTCAGAGGTGTGCCCTCTGCCCTACTTGGCATCAAGAAAGTGACTGACAGCAGGGCTGTCCTGCTTCGCCCGTGGCTCCCTGCAGGGGCAGCACTGCACCTGGGCTGGGCTGTCCTGAGCTGCAATCGGCTTGTGTGGCTGAGGGAGGCACCTCCCCGCGGTCTCCCCCAGCCTCCTGCTTCCCCATGCCCCAGGTCCCCTACTCTTGAAAGGCATTTGACGGACGTGGCTTTATTACACAGCCACCCCTTCTCAGGTGAGGAGAGGCATAGAGGCAGACACAGAGTGAGCCAGCTCCAGCTTGGAAAGGGGGATTAGAAGTAATCAGAGCAGTTTGCCTCAGAGATCCGTTGGTAACACCTCAAATTGTGAGTGACAGCTCCGCAGAGCATCACTTCCCATCTTTTCAAACACCGTGACATGCCTGTCAGATCACAGTAGGGCAGTAATTCTCAGGATTCTGTCTTCAAACCCAGCAACTTGAGTCACTGGGGCGCACGCCCAGCGGACCGTCAGGAGCTGGTTACGCTCACATCCCACTCATGGCCAGACCCCAGGTCACTTAGACTAGTCAGAGAAGGACCGGGGCCATAGGATGCACTTCTAGTGAACAAAATAAACTGACAACGTGGAGTCAGACTCGGGGATACAGAGAACACACTGCCAGCTGTCAGAGGGGAGCGGGCTGGGGGCTAGGTAAGAAGAATTGGAGGCATGGACACAGACAACAGTCTGGTATGCCAGAGGGAGGGGGTGGGGGAGGGAGGGGACTTGGGGTGTGGACACACAAGACAGTGCACAGATGATGAGTTGTAGAATTGTACACCTGAAACTTATAGCATCTCATCAACCAATGTCACCCCATAAATTCAACAAGAAAATGAAAAGCAAAGAATCAGTCAGTGAATGGAAGATGTGAAGGCTATAGGAAGGAGCTTCTGGCCGGTGCAGCTCATGTTCCGTGCATAACCAGGGGCTTGCATTCGGGTTGGGCCAGCTCAGGTTTATGTATTGTGCAGTGTAATATAGTCACTCGTCAAGGGCTATGGAGTACTTTCGTCTATAGGTTCCATAGTCGTATTAAAAATAGGAGAGCGCAGAGGGGAGGGGGTTTCGTAGCAGGGTGAAAAAAGGTAAAGGGATCCAACAACAAAAAATACAGAGGCAGATAACAGCATGGTGATAGAGGTGCATGGGGTGCGGGAGGCAGAAGGAGTCGGCGGGGGGGAGGGGGGGTGAATGGGAAGGAGGGAGACTTGCTTTTGGGTGCCGAGTGCTCGATGAAGTGTGCACATGATGTTTTATTGAACTGTACACTTGAATCTGTATGGTTTTATTAACCAAAGTCACCCCAATCAATTCAATAAGAAAACAAAATTAGTTTATAAAAAATAAATGAGAGCGTGTATAGACGGTCACAGTTAGATGGAACCCTGGAGTAGTCATGAGGTTAAAAGGCAGTGTCGCCAGTTGGCAGAGCCCCAGTCAGGAATCTGCTGTTGAGCCTGGACAGAAGGTAGGAGGAAAATGTATTTTAACAGTAATCACCCTTATGCAACAAGGTACACTAGAACCCCCAGGGCCAACTGTTCTTCCGTGTGCCAGGAACTTTTTGCAACATCATCCACTTTGTTCCTTTGTGTTTCGTAAGTGGCTGCAAGGTAGACCATATAGGATGAAGGTAAAGGTTTGCTGGGATCAGATCACAAAGGTTGTGGATAAAACCTGTTTATTCTCCACCCTTTGATTCTTGTCAAATGTGCTGTCCCTGTCACTGCCTCGGTGCACACAAAGACAGTACTGGCTGTTGGCCATGTCATCTTCACATGAAGAAAAATACTACAGCCCTGACCAGTTTGGCTCAGTGGATAGAGCGTCGGCCTGTGGACTGAAGGTCCCGGATTCGATTCCGGTCAGGAGCACGTACCTTGGTTGCAGGTACATCCCCAGTAGGGAGAGTGCAGGAGGCAGCTGATCGATGTTTCTCTCTCATTGATGTTTCTAACTCTCTGTCCCTCCTCCTTCCTCTCTGTAAAAAAATCAATAAAATATATTTTTTTAAAAAGAAAAATACTACATACAGTTCAGCTCGGTCCAGTTGGACAACAGAGCCTGAAAGAGTTTAGTCTCTGAAACTAAAAGAATGGTGCAGGCTTTGAGCTTAACGAATCTCTCTTTTTTTGGTGCCTTGACTGGGGATCAAACCCACAACCTTGGCATAAAGGGATGACTCTGTATCCAAGTGATCTCTTGGGCCAGAACTAAACAAATCTCATTGTGATTACAGTATCACCAGGAACGAGCTCTACAACACTAATTTTTTTTCTTTTTAAAATATATAGATATAGATATAGATATAGATATAGATATAGATATAGATATAGATATAGATATAGATATAGATATATATTTTATTGACTTCAGAGAGGAAGGGAGAGGAAGAGAGATATAGAAACTTTAATGATGAGGAAGAATCATGGATTGGCTGCCTTCTGCACACCCCCTACTGGGGATTGAGCCCACAATCTGGGCAGAGTCGAACCCAGGACCTTCAGTCCACAGGCTGACATTCTATCCACTGAGCCAAACCAGCTAGGGTGGGACCTAATTCTTTAGCAGAACCAAAGTCTCTGCGAAGTTGAAATCCTGGGCAAGGATGATAACCCAGCTTGTCCGAAATCATGATGTTTCAGCAGACATCAATAGCGTAGCTCACACTACCAGTGGTTCTCAACCTTCTGGCCCTTTAAATACAGTTCCTCACGTGGTGACCCAACCATAAAATTATTTTTGTTGCTACTTCATAACTGTAATGCTGCTACTGTTATGAATCGTCATGTAAATATCTGATATGCAGGATGGTCTCAGGCGACCCTTTCGACCGCCAAAGGGGTCGCCACCCACAGGTTGACAACCACTGCTATGAACTCAGCACTGAGGCTCACAAGCCAGTAGAAGGAACAGCGGTAACTAAGGACACTATGAAGAGGTACACTTACACGCATGCTCACACCCAGAAAGACCATACCTGCCTCCATCTTTCCTGGGAGCCCACCTGTTTGTGCAAACACCAGTGAAACGCTCTTCCTCAAGTACCTTTGTCTCCTATGCAATCGTTGTCTTAAACAATTTCACCTTTTCCCTTCTCTTCTATTACCTAAGCCCTACTTGAATGCTCTATTCATAAGGTGTTTTCTCCTCCTTTCTTTAATGACTCAAGCATATCCCGTTATCAGATTGCACAATGGCATTTTCTCAGTGGGTTTCCAGGTGAAGGTTGTTACTGCTTTATCCTCGGGAGTATCACACCACCAACGGTCAAAGCTGATTACCATGGAAACCTCAGTGTGGTCATCTGATATCACTACATCATTCCAAGGTGACTGTTGTCCGCCTGGAGAACTTACCAGAATCCCTTCTTAATGGTTATCGCTATGCAGTTATACAAATGGGCCGATTCTTTTCTTTTCAAAAAAAAAACAACCAAAAAAAAACAGGTGAAAATTGACAATGTCTTTAGGGCAAATCTGGTAGAGGATCAAATTAGCCCAACTAGGAGCTAATATTTCTGATCTTAACATAATCCCAGAACAATGGAAGTTGAGCCAGAGTTTTCTCTGTGTGGCTACCTCAAAACGACAGTCGCTCCCCTCTCCCCAAATACCAATGAGGGAGGGGCAGGGTGGTGCAATTAAATAAGAATCCAGGTGATTAGGATGCACTTTCATAAGCACGGAGAGAAAGAGGGCCGGGCCGGCGGGGCTCAGTGGTTTAGCGTTGACCTCTGAACCAGGAAGTCACGGTTCGATTCTCGGTCAGAGCACAGGCCCAGGTTGTGGGCCCCATTCCCAGTGTGGGGCCTGCAGGAGGCAGCCCATCAATGATTCTCATCATTGATGTTTCTAGTTCTCTCTTCCTCTCTGAAATCAATAAAAAAAAATTTTTTTTTTAAAGAAAGAATGTTAGAATCAAGTGATACTTCACTGAGAATATAAAATTCTGCTCCCTAAGGACAAGGTAGAAACAACAAAAAGAAAGATGTCCTTTCACTGTGACATCAGACCCCGCTCCCGTATAAGAAAGGCTCACGGCCTCATGACCCCCAGCCCAGAAGCAGCGAAGGCCCTGGCGGGTCTGAGACCCTCTCCTAACCCTGAGTGCCAGCGGGAGCAGGGCTGCGTGTGCACGGGGCGGGAAGGCTGGGGTTCATGCTGGCCCTCTCTCCCGCCTCCTCCCGCTCTGACTGAAGTTCTGTGCAGCGTTGTGCAATCACTGTGACCTCCGTTACCCCACAGTGAGCAACATTCTGATAAGGCCGCGCTTTTTAAAATAGCCCCTTTGTCTCCACTATGTCCTTGCAGTAATCACTCTTCCGCGTCTGAACTTACACTTGAGCGTTGTCCCAGGGGGAAGGGAGGGAGGAGCTGACCAGCGTTGGCGCCCTGTGAGGCTTTCCCACACACACCGACGCCTGAGAAGCAGGGTGGGGTCACAGGGCACAGGACTTCATGACCACACACACCGCCAACTACAAAGGGGCGAGCTAAAATTTAACTCATGCTTCTGCTTTTAACAAGTTCATTTTGATTTCATATCTCATTTGCAAGTGGCAATCATTAAACCACGGCAATTCACGAATGTACACGGTGACGCAAAGCTAATCTGAAACTACGACCCGACCCGCCGCTCCCTCTGGTCTGATGGGTGCCGAAGCCGCGGAGGACAGCTTCCTGGGAGAGCGGTTTTCTGTCCCACGTGGCTGAGCAGCTGCCGACAAGGCGCCGGTCGGAAACCAGCTCTCTTACATTCAACCTGATTCTCACTCTTGCATCTTAACTGAAACGGCGCGGCTTTCGCTTCAACTCCAATGTTTACTGAGCGCCTGGTGCGCACAGGCAATATTCTACCCGCTCTAGGGACAAACTCCGGCTCCCCGGAACTCATCTGCTTGGAGAGAAAACACAGTCACAAATAACAAATGCAGAAGAGGCAGACCCTGAGTCCTGCAATGGGGTCCACACAACAGGGGACCGGGCCCCGAGGGGGAGAGTCCGCTGTGTTGGGGCGAGACCATCTTAGACTTTATAGTGGCTTGTGGTCCTTCAAAAGGTCCCTGTGCGCAACACATCTCAGGTGTTAACGCCGAGTGGGGGGAGTGGGGGCTCTGAAAAGGCCCCCAGAGGAAGCAGAGCTGAGTGTAAGGCAGGGAACATGGGTGAGGAGGGGAGCAGGCGTGTGAGGCCGTGGTTCTTATCATAAGAGAACAGAGCTTCCAAAGAAGGTGTAGAGAGAATGTTCCTGGCGCCGGGCGGGGCTGGCAGGCAGCGTGGCCTCCCTCTCACGGCTGCGCTGGTCCCACAGTGGCCCTGGACTCCCTCTCACGGCTGCGCTGGTCCCACAGTGGCCCCTGGACTCCCTCTCACGGCTGCGCTGGTCCCACAGTGGCCCCTGGACTCCCTCTCACGGCTGCGCTGGTCCCACAGTGGCCCTGGACTCTGCAAGTGAAGGCTCTGAGCCCGCACCAGGCTCCGCATACCAGGACGTGGTGTCAGTTAGTGATGCCCGCTAGGCACGCGGAGGTGGCAAGTGGAAGTATGAACACCACGGACACTTCCTCCCTCGGGCAACCGTAAACAACATGCAGCCAGGAGAACGCAGTCAGGGAACAGTGAGTACAGCACCGGCCGGATACTCAGTGTGTAGAGCATCGTCCCATACGCCAACGCCAACGTTGTGGTTTTGATCCCGTCGGGGCACATACGAGAGTAGACCCATGAATGCATAAATGAGCAGAACAACAGGTCCATCTCTCCCCCCACCACCACCACCACCTTTCTCTCTCTCTCAAAGCAATAAAAAGAAATTTAAAAGGAAGTACAAGTAAATGAATTCTTAAAAGACCTCTCCTAACTTAAAACCCAAAAATTCAAGAGTGGAGATACATGTGTATGTGTGTGTGTGAGAAAAATAACCTCACTCCTTGGGTGAGAATTTTATTTTATTTTATTTTTTAATTTATCTTTATTGTTCAGATTATTATAATTGTTCCTCTTTTTTCCCCCATTTCTCCCCTCCTCCCCTCCCCACCCCAACTTCTGTCCCTGCTCACCCACTGTCCTCATCCATAGCTGTACAATTATTGTCCATTCTCTTCACGCACCCCCAACACCTTAACCCCCGAAAATTGTCCATCCACTCCATTCTATGCCTCTGATTCTATTCCATTCACCAGTTTGTTCTGTTCATCAGATTTTTTATTCACTTGATTCTTAGATTCACTCGTTGATATATATTTGTTGTTCATAATTTTTACTTTCCTTTTTCTTCTTCCTCATTCTCAAAGGATACCTTTCAGCATTTCATATAA